>JAZGTK010012514.1:0-14883 GCA_036877625.1 Ambastaia sidthimunki
AATTCAAGGTGTACATTTTTATCAGTACTTGTGTTCCCTGGGATCGAACCCACAACCTTTGCGCTGCTAACACAATGCTCTACCAGTTGAGCTACAGGAACACTTTCAGTTATAAATAATAAATAATTCTGATAAATAATCATTGTACTGTCTTCTAAATAGGACACACTCATCACTAGGAGAAATTTCAGTTTCTTACAATGAATGTTAATTTATCAAATATTTAGCTTCAGTCAGTCAGCTCTGACAATTTGGCATGCCTATGTTAATTAGGCTACACTGTATTTATTTCTGAGTCCAGGACCATTTGTAAAAAGCGTCTAATTTGTTACACACGTTTCCATTCAATATTTGCCATAACAATTTGAGTCAAGAGATTAAAACCATTTCAAAAATTAGTATTTACTTGCATTTGAACTGGAAAACTTCTTGTTAACCCAGGATAATCTAAGAATGTTAATGAGTTAATTAAGGGTTGTGAGGGTTAATGGAAGCAAGTAAACCTGAACATTTGTTGCACAATGTACAATGTAACAAATTTGCTTGCATATGTAACGTAGAAATACTACAGAATCGTATTTTTTATTTTATTTTTTTGTCTTTGTTCATTGTTCATTGTTTTTTGTCATGTTCATTTTTTTTTAACTCTATTGGTCTCAGTGCTTACACTGTATTAGTACACAGTATTAAGATCTATGTTTATCACACTAGCACTAATCAGGTTGTTGGGCGATGTGACACAAGAATATTGCCCTGCAATTTTAAAATATTCAAATATGTTTGCAGAAATATCTTGGGGTTTCTAAAAATACCACAGAGTCACTCCTGTAAGGAGAAGGACAAAAACAGATCAAGATATGTCGTTCAGCGACAATAATTAACAAACTGACCGTTAAACAAAATAAAATCTTCTCTCTTACATTGTGGCCCAAAACCACATCGCAATTACAATGTTTTAAAAATAAATGGTGAAGAATACACAGTCCTGAAACCCCCACAGGTTCGGTGCTAATCGATCTCACTCTTTGTGTCTCTAAACGCAGGAAGTGCTTTGTGAGGACTTCTCAATGAGTTCTAATGAAAGCTTCTAATTTGGACCACTGGCAAATTAACAGACCTCCAGGTCTCTCAAGAGAGCATTTTGCTTGTAAATGGTGTCTTTGAGGAAGGACAGAAAATGTGATTATGAAGTGTAAAGAAGGAAGGAAACGGAATAAGTGCATTTTCAAAAGAAGAGTTAAGGGGAACATTTGAGAATTTTGGCACAGAAGCCCCATTGCTTTCCAATTCACAAAAAGCCAAGTATAGTTCCCAAAAAAGCCCAAATGCTTTGTTTGTGATCCTGCACATCAGTAAATTTAAGGTGTCACATCTCATGTTTCTTGATGACCTGGTTTAGGAATGGTGTGTGGTGGTTGTAAAAAGGATGGTAAAAATGTTGATATTATCTAATTCTTCAGACTGAAATGGTAGGTCAAGTCGAGGACGTTGCATTGTGGAATGTTGTGTTATACACAATGGGTGAATTGGGAATAGCATATTCCCATACTTATGATTTCTGTCACTCTTTATGTGGCAGAAATTGTAAGGGTTCTATGGTATTCCAAGTATGCTCTTCCAAATTCCTATTCCAAATGAAGTATGTTATATACGGAACATTCTAAAAAACGGTGGTCGTAACCAGTTCATTTGCATCAATTGTATGTTGATTTGTTTTTGAGTCTAATGGTTTGATGTCTACTCCATAAAGATGATTCAGCTAAGGAGGGAACTACACATGAGACATGCCTGGAGAGTAAGATCAGTGCTGAAGACCACATGAGCAGATCCGACAGACTCAGAGACCAGAGAAAGAGGAAGAAAGAGCATAAGAAGACTGAGAAGTGGAAGAATAAAGCCTTGGACATTTACTCCAAACTACAGGATGGAAAAGACCCTACGCAGTCTGCTCACCAGAGCCCATGCTCCAAATTTGAGGACTGTAAGTATACTTGAACTTATCAGATCTTTAACCTTACTGGTATAATCAACTGGAAAGGTTATTTAAAAATGTTTTTTATTTGCTCACATGTTGCTCTTTCATTGCTCAGAAGACTTAATTGAGTTCTCGGTTTAGGTAGCACCTTTGTCTCAGATAGAATTCCTTATTCCTGAAATATAAATAGCATAAATAATAGCTTTGATAATTTGGCCTTGTTCGTATTAAAATAAATGCATTTATATGACTTAATAGCAGACATACTGTAGTAATCTTGGCAAATCTCTACAGAGTTTGAGACTTTTAAAGGTCTCTTCTATAACTCTGAAGCTCTAAAGTCTTTTTCTAAACAAAACATCTGAGAAGCAGAAACCTTTAGCAAAAGTCTTAATTTCCCTTCATGCAATCTGAAGAAACAGTGGAGATACAAAATTAATACATTTTTTTCTATGGGCAGTTTTGACCAGCATGACTTTCTATGCTGGTCCAGGTTGGTTTGCACTGTTTAGTGCTGGTCTAAGTGGTGGCCATTATGGTCATGTTGTTCCTGGCGAAGCTGGTTGACCACGCAGGTTAGGCTAGTTAAGATGCCTGTCAACCTTTCGCAAATGGGAATATCTACCGCTGTGTAGCAGTATTTTTAGGGTGTCTGCCAGTATGAATTACAGATCAATGCAGTCAAAACTATCAGTGTAATTTAAACTGTGTTGATTGATAAGATTCTTTTTATTAATTCTTAGGACAACAAAACTGCTTACGCCATTCAAACACTGAACCCCATCGCTGTAATATGACACTGTGTACACACTCCAGCCTGGCCACCATCTCATGTTTAGTTTTGAGCCGGCAGTGTCGCACTTGATTCTTTAATTAGCTGCGATTTCGAGTGTCGTTCTGCCGGTCTGTGCCGACGCTAATAATTTGTCGGCTGCGGCCCTTTTGATGATTGGATGAGCGGTTGAAATACTAAGGAAAGAGGGTGTGTACTGAAGGTCAAGGTGAAGGGGTGGAGCCCCAGCAGGGTCGTGGGAGGTCATGGGGCCGAGGGGCACTTGTCTGAATGTAGATGCCGTGTGTGAATAGGACTGATTGGACAGGTCCCTTCAGCTTCTAATCAAACACAAGAGGTGGAAGCAAGCAGCTGTCGTTCACATCAGAAAGGAGTGACGCTACTTGTGTGTGAGTGTATGTGCCCAGATGAAAGTGAGAGGGTTTTGAAAGGAAAAGTAAGAGAAAGAATTACACTATATTATATAACTTGTATCATAAATATCTTTTCTGTATCCTAATCCATTAAATCACTATAAACTCTATCATGGTTTTGCTTTTGAACCCATTTTGTAGTGACACAAAATTAATTTACCACATAAAGTAATTTAAATGGACTAAATTGTGTGTATGAATATGTGTGAGGCCTCTCAGACACTTTTGAGTGTAGCAGCCCATTAGGAACTGAAAAGATTTAATTGGACATAATTTGTACCCACTCTCTCAATACAGACCTGAAAATCAATGCACAAATAATAAGTGTCCCAAAGTCTGGCTTTTCTTGTTCTTTTCTATTCAGGTTTTCAGTTTGGCCCCTGTGCTTGGTGCTTTTATTTTCTGTGGCCAATGCCTGCAGTAAGTTTTCACTGATTGGCTGGTTGTGTATATAGGCTTTACATTGGCTATATTGACTGTTTGTTGAGTGTATGACTGCATTCAGAAAGGATTTTTTTTGTACTGCATACTGCACAGTATTTATTGTATTAAGCTTACTGTTTTCCAAAACAAATCAGTCAAGAGGAAATGTTACAGCACATTGCATTGTGGGATACTGTGTTCCACATCGTACTCCCAAATTAACATTTCTAGTCACTTAATAGTCAATTTAATAGTCACTTTTTCTTTATATGATAGAAATGATAATGCTTTTCCAAATTCATCTTATGTTTTGTTCTACATACTGCACAGTTTGGAAATTGTGGTCCTCACCTGCTCATTTGCATACTTTAGTAAAGTAGTTTGGTAGTATGCTACACTGAACATGATCCTTATCTGTGTTTCCTCTGGTCACTTGAAGAAAGTGGAGATGTCTGATAAATGTCAGTGTTGACAAGAAACACCTGGTGGACCTGAGACTGCCCCACCCTAACACACACACACACACACACACGTACACACACATTAGGTTTCTATGTTTTGTGGGGACTTTCCATTGACATAATGACTTTTATACTGTACAAATTGTATATTCTATACCTTTACCCTCACCCTACCACTGGCTGGTTTCCACAATGTAGGTGTGTGACCTTGGTCCCCAGAATGGTAGAAAAACAAGAACACACAAACATACACAACACACATTTTCCTATCTATATAAATAGGAACATTCCATAGATTTCTGCCCATAGATTGTTTTTATACACAGCTAGTTATATATACAATATAACCTAACCCACACTCTAACCCTAACAGAAATATTTACAGATATAAAACACATTAAACCTCCTACCTTGTGTAGGAGGCTAGTCAAGTGAACTTGTCTACGTTGTTGTTTTCTCATCCATGAATGGGTTTTTTTAAAAGCTCTGCATTCTGGGAAACCAGAAAGTGTGTGTGTGTTTGTGTGTGTGTGTGTGTGGGTACAGTGCTTTTATGTACTGGCTATTTGCGCAGTCCCACAAGATGGAATAGCTTTGTCTATTTACCATTAGCTCAGAGTGACTGGGCAAACAAACAGTCCCGCCATTGAAAAGCACGACGCATGGAATATGCTCACTGTTTTCAAAGCTTGCATAGAGAGGGAGAAAAGTGAATCTGTCAAAGACTCTATTATACCGCGTCCAAACAGACTGAGCTTTTCCACAATGCCTCTAATAAAGGGACAATGTCAAGGAGAACCGGAGAAATAATGGCAGATGATTTGGCCATTGTGAGGTTATCGTTGTAGATAAGTTATAACAGATGATTAATCCTTTGTGAAGTTCAGGGTGAGATCAGGGTGTAGTGGTTTGTAAGGGATTGTGGTATGTTTGTGTGTGTATGTTTGTGAGAGTACGTGGCATGCAGCCAGCAGGAGGAGTGTGGGGCCTGCGTGTGTCTTTGTTTGTTTTATTTCCCCCTCCTTTTCAAGGGAAGTGAAGGGGCGGAGCCACGCGTCCGGCGGCTAACAACAAAGCTCGCTCGAGAGGTCTGCCAAAATTCGCCCCCTGCACTTGTTCAAAGGGATGAAAGTACAGTGCCAGATTTTGAATAATCAAGGAGCACAGCAGAGAGTTGGACAGCCTGTGTAAGTTATTTGTCAGTTGAGTTTGCACCATAGCATCCAGCACGTGGCAAACAAAGTGGTTAGAAAGTGTGTGGTATACTGTGGGACGCATGCTAGTGTTTGGTGTGTTTGGACAACTAAACTACCTTTAGAAATTTTAGCATTAGATAACAAAGTTTCAGTTTAAATGGCAACTGCAAACAAATTAAGCTATCATGAACTACAAATGAACAAAATATTTTTACAGTATTTTTTAATCTTTCATAATGTTAGTTAATGACAGTTATTTCCAGAATTCTCATGTTTGTTCATTGCACATTATCTACTGTAAAAATGTAGCAGTAAATGTTGAAATTCATATTAAGATTAATTGACTAAAATTTTTCATTCAATTTAATTGACGATTACACAAAGCAAACAATAATTGAAACATCAACGGAACAAGATGAAACTATAATGCATAGAACTTACTAGCTAGTTACAAACAATCTACTAATTACTAAGTTTGATTACATAATGTATGTTCGATTAGATAATCTACGTTTAATTGGTTTTCTCATTTAAAACCAAATTTTATATAAAACACTTTAATAAAATGTTTTGATTGACAGCTGTGCTGTCATTCTCTAAAAGGATAAAATATATAATTAATATAATGTGTATTGTTAATAATTGTCTTATTATTTGATTTTCCTACACTAAATTAGCTGTCCCAAACTAACTAACTGTGACTACACCAAATGCCCATATTTGTTTTTGGGCACTGTACATACAGTACATGGCATATTATGATTTTTAAAAGTTACTGGGTAATTTTACTGGGTAATGAGGGTGAGTAATTTATGACAGAATTTTATTTTAGCTTGAGCTTTTAAATGTTAAAGGAACAGCAAAACTTTATTTAGTTTGAATATTACTGGATTTAATACAGAACCCCTTTTGATAGTTACTGTCATGCATTGACATATACTGTATGTACACTGACCCCAATTTGAGAAAAGAGGTCGTAGACTCCAGACTCAATTTGACCTTGTTAATAAACTGTCGTCTTTCTGAATGAAGATGAACAGAAACAAAGCTATGAGATTAAACATGGTACACAAACAAACACGGGACAAAATGGCCCCAAAAAAACACAATGAGTCCCTGTGTGAACACGGTAATGTGTTTTTGAGCGGGAATATATGTGTGTCAGAATGTGTAACAGCATCTTCAACGTTTACCATAAACAAAAACTTAAACGTGCCCCTGTAAATAAACACTCTGACCTTTAAGAAAAAGTTTAGTAAAAAACCGTCACATATTCAAAGGCAACAACAATACCACGTCCAGACAAGAGCAAAAATGAACATACATTATTCATTGGCCACAGACGTGAAGGAACAGCCAGCAATCAGCTGAAACAGCTGTGGGGTTCTTCCTTGAAGACTGTGTGTTAAATGAGATGTGACTGCGGTTTTTCTATGCCGGTTTTGGCCTTTTGGATAAAACGATACAGGGTAGAGGCCATCAGGCCTCTTAAAGAAGTGACTCCATCAAAAAAGAGAGCAACAAAGCAAAACTCGCAAATACGGGTGACAGGGTGCACGTCGCCCGGCTCTCATTGCCCCGTCACACTTCTATTATTATTCCGCTACTATTTGCTACTGAATTGCCGTCAGCCCCATTACAGATTACGAGAGAAGTTCTGCTCTTGCAATCTCTCTCCCCACCTCCCTTTTTTTTTAAGACTTCTTCTCTTGATTAACATTTTCTGCTAGGCTTCACACCAAAGGGCCCAACCTGCGTGCTGCAAAAGCTCAGGGTGGAAAAAAAGCCATCAGCCGCTGGAGCAGAATCAGATAAGGCTATCAGGCGGGAGGCGTTAGCCCAGGAGCTTTGTGCCCCCTTCCCGCACGTTTGCTTGTGCTTCCTCCTTCAATCTCTCACTCCAGTGCACCTTTTGTTCCCCTGATTCCACGATGGACACGCACACACGCGCACACACACACCATGATCCGCAAATCCCTGTGTGTACCGCCGGCCTGCAGAAAGTAGGGCTGAGGTGAGTCACAGTCAGAGACATCCACAGTGGAGTTTAACAGAAGTCTATAGTGAAGTTCAAAGGCCTTAGGAGGAGGTAAAAATAAGGGATTTGGTAGAGCTACAGACGGCCAGAAAGTGATGCAGGCTTGGAGACAAACACTGAGTTATTTACTCCATTGGGTAGAAGATAACTGATATACCCACACAAATACCTCACAATAAGTGATTTTTACTTTAAAGCAGAAGATTTTGGGAGCATTCTACAAAATATTTTTAATACCAGTCTTGCATTAAGACTTGCATTTAAATGTTTGTTATTTATGAAGTTTTACCTTTTTAACAATGCAGAAAAAGTGTTTTTGTTCTGATATCCTTTAAATTTACTCTAGAAGCTAAATTCTACATTATACTTCTGAAAATGTATCTTTAAATAGGTTTATATTTCTCTTTGGCAAAACAAATTGCACAAATCTACCAAATTTACCAATGGGGTAAGAAAAACACAACTCAAGATGTTTTATAAGAGCACTTTGGTTTTATTCATCTTTAGTAAATACATCTTGTTTTCTTCTTCAAAGAATGTTTAAATATTTTTACCCCCAAACAAGACAGAAATATTAAAAAATATTGTTTGTAGCAAACACAGAAACAGAATCTTTTGGGGGGAATGGAAAAACAGGTTTGAGGCATGACGCAAGCCAGACTCAAACCTACCTCCCCATCCACAACAGCTTTCACAGTACGTCACGAGCATGTGCATCACACCTCATGTCATTGCTCAGACCGCATGAGACTTTGTAATGTTTTATTTTATTTAATCACAATGGACATAGAAAACACACAATTCAAATTAATGAATGTTCTGTCTGAACACATGACCAAGAGAGAAAACAGATCCAGACAGTGACAGCAGACCCAGAACAGCAGATTCAGTGTCTTGGGATCATCAAAGCCAGATGACAACTGTAGATAAAGAGAGTCATCTCCATTCTCACAATCCAGATCAGTTCAATGATCCGAAGGCATCGGCGTTTCGGATTTGGAGCTAAATCCAAGCTCTGCCGAGGGACAGAAGCTCGGAGCAGCTCCCGGGAGTCGCGGTTATTTGCAAACAGATGTGCGTCCCCGGACCGAGAGGTTTTGATCAATCAGGCTTTAACAAGTCAAGTTGACTACATGCGAATGTAAAGCTTTGCATGTGAATGGCAGAGGCCACGCAAGGCCCAGTTTGATTAGGGGTAAGCTGATAAATGGCAGATTGAATCGGCCCCCTGTGAACAGGGCGCAGCTCATTGGGCCCAGTGCTTTAAATCCACAGTGATATCAACTCTTTCCTCCCTATTCTTCTGTCTCGCTGATGAATAGATCCATTATTCAGTGGATTCTGTCCATCTTTCTCTTTCGTTTCATGTATTGGAGCGACAGCAGCTTAAACAAGGTCTCCTCAACTTATTCTTCTTAACTTTTCAGTTCTTATCCCCAAACTCATCTGGATGCTAGTTTCAACCCCATCTGTTTTTAAGCTCTGTTACTGAAGGTGAGCCTTTTGGAGGCCAAATGGTTGATGTTCTGCCCCTCACTGCACAATACCTTGTTATAGGAGGCCAATCTTCATTGTTATTCACGGCACATGGTAAAATCCACAGGCCTACAGCTTTTATGTATTGTTCCTTAGGCCATATACATACAATGTTTTATTCACGTATTTGAACCAAGCTTCTATTTTTTTGTGTCACGTCAGTTCACTGAATAAGATGCTCTGGACTTTTCACTACTGCAGTTACAGAGCAAAAATGCTTAGTTCATCTGAAACAAACACAACTAAGAAAAATAAGCTCTTAAGAAGTGAAACTGACTGAGAATTTTACAAACCAAGCTGGGTTGGCATTTTCTCTGGAGAAACTCTTGAAAACAGATGACCGGTTAGTCTGCCATAATTTCAGTTCTCACATTTTGTTGCTTTGTCTATATGTTTACAGTTGATTTTCTAGCAAAGTACTGCATTCTGAGCCAGGAGAAGCTGTCAGTCTACAAAAAGGCTTTTGAGGCTGTAAGTAAAAGAACAATTATACTGCATAAAGTTTCGTTTTCCAACAATTACAAAATAACAGTGAATTTCATTTATTGGCTGTTTTGGTCATTTTGGACCTTCTGCTGGTATTAATAAAAATCACTGATTATGCTACTTGTTTGTTATGGCATTAGTTAATTTCTAAAAGTCATTTTAATGTTCTCAACCTGCAGGCGGATAGTGATGGAGATGGTTATCTGAGCTGTCTCCAAGTTCTGGTAGCCCTGAAGGAGATCATTCCCCCTGAACTTTTAACTGAAGAAGAGGAAATTTATGTATATAGGGTAAATCTTATTTACAGAAAAAATTATGTCCTATTATGTACTGCAGCTCTCTCTCTCTTTCTCTCTCTCTCTCTCTCTCTCTCTCTCTCTGTCTACTAATGTCTCTTGATGTGGTTTTAGATTCTGGAGCTGGTTGATTTTAGAGTGACAGAAGGCCTTACAGACCTGCGGCTGTTTGCAGTGGTGGCCAGTCTGGCCCAGAAAATAGCCACACTAGAGTGAGTCGACAGATCAAGGGTTCGACACACACCCACACACACTACACACAATAGCATTGGAAGAGCGTTCTTTGACCTTCCATAAATTAAATCTGCAGCCCATGAGATTTTATGTGCGGAGGAGTGTGTGGAGGTCAACAAATTGTGAGTATTCTTTTGCAGATAAGATTTCAGTTAGCATATATAGTACAAAAAATAGCTGAACATTTTCATAAAGTCTGATTGCACATCTCTGAGGAATAAATGATTCTGATTGGTCAATCAGATTTTGGATATTGATAGATTTTGATCAGTTGTCCCTGGCAACGAATCTCATAGGCTTTGCTAGTTTGTTGTGTATGTTAATGTTGCGTGAATACTCTTCCTCTATTTCTCAAATCAATAACTTCACGTCTGTTATCTACTTGGTGTATCTATTTGGTACGTAGTCATACAATGAGATAAATAATGTACAGTACAGTCAGCTGGTCTTTATTGCAAGATAAACCCCATTAAGCTAACTGCAAAGACCTATCCACAACCCAACAGGGTTTTTTTTACACTAATGACCAGTTGACTGTACATTATCCCTCAGATATTCAAATTAACACCATGTCGTAGCACACCAGCACTCGTCTCCCTGTCCACAAGCATTTCTGTGCATGCACACGATTTGAGGGCGACCCAAGACAGCCTGGGCGGTCGTGTGTCACCTTAAAAGTCCATTACAGTGATGAGGGTTTGGGGGCATTTGGCTGTGATGCTACATTACAGCCCATATGCCAGAGATTCCCACACACAGGCCCTTTCATTCCTGTTCACTTTTTTTAGGATCTTAACAGCTTCCACTCAACCCAGGGGCCCATTCTGGGTTTCCTGGGTTATGTGTGCGAGGGGATTTGGGGTCACGCCTCTCCTCTGATTTACGGCATTGGTCTTTGAGTGTGTGAGCGATTCTTTTTCCCTCAGATAGTGGACAAATGAAACAAATGAAAAGGAACAAGGATATTTCTTTGGGACGGACACAATAGAGACATTTATGGGCTTTAACCTTTTCTATCAACCTCTTCTGAACCCTGGTATGGATTTGACCCCATTCATTAGCTGATATACACCCAGCCAGAACGTTCACTCATCGCTGTTCATCTTTATTTTTTAAAGTGTATTTTCTTGCCTGCCTGTCCGAAATGTCTTCTTATACCTTTTGATCTGTCTGTACAGTGGCACTTTTTTCAAAATGCTGATCTTGTGGCTAACCACCAGATTTCCATAGAGTGAGTGGTATAAGAAGTACTGAATCAACACAACACATGGCACAGTTAGTACTGGGAGAGGGGTAGGCAGAGATTAACCTACCAAAAGACATTTTCTGGACAGCTAGTTAACTTGTCCAAACCACATTTATATTTATATATAAAGGAGAAATACATTATTATTGTTGTTGTTGTGGTAATATTTATACAATTATTGTTATTATTAATTATTATTATTGTATATAGAAAAATATACATAAAATAGGGAGAAATTTCCGGCATTGTAAGGCCACCAAATGTGGTTTTTAGTGGCTGAATCTGCAATTATATAAAGGGTTTGTTGCTATTACACACTACATTTAATCCTCTAGTAGGCAATATTTTGTATTGTGTTCATGTGTAATATATTTTATGTATTATATTTAATGTACTACTACTAATATGTTTAACGTGTCTATCTGTCTGTGTATCTATCTGTCTGTGTATCTATCTATCTATCTATCTATCTATCTATCTATCTATCTATCTATCTATCTATCTATCTATCTATCTATCTATTAACTATGGGTGGGTGGATGGATGGAGATGAAGAGAGAGAGAGAGAGAGCGAGAGAGAGAGAGAGAGAGAAAGAGAGGTGAATAGATGGATAAATATAGATTGATAGATAGATAGATGGATGGATAGATAGGATGCAAAAACACAAAACACACAATGCGTGTTTTTGCATGTTGGAAGGTAGAATTCTACTGGGTGGGCTGCATGTGTCTTGAGTGGTCACAGGTTTAGTTCCAGGGACAAGAGCAGTAAATCTGTGTTATAATTGGACTGATTCAGCTGTTTGAGTCAATCCATGACTCACTGCACCAATACAAAACGAAGAAGGGAAACTTGAAACAACCTCCACTAACATTTGCCAGTCACCCAGTTCCTTCCCTCATTTTCGCATTTTTTGACCTGGTCCAAATCTTAAACACATTTACCGCCAAAACCTGTTTGTCAAAACAACTCCAGCCACTCTTCCACCCAAACTTTAAGTGGGTCACCAGACCCCCTTCGAAACTATGACTATATCCTGCACACACACCCCCAGCCAGGACCGCCAAAACTTTGGCAATTACGTAAGCGTAAGGTCTGCTTGGGGTGGCGGTGGTGGGGTGCTGGGGGAGACCCCAACAATAGAAATGGGTTAGAATTGCTATTATCCCCCTGTCTGTCTCTGGTGAGCTATCCATTGCCCTGGCCATTATCCACGCTGCAGTTTGGGGTCTTTTTCTGCAAACCAAGTGCAATTAATGATCATTAGCTGGCCTGTCTCTCCTTATTCCCATCAAACCACAAGTCCAGGCAAACCGGCCAAGAGCAAATCCATTGGGAGTGTGTGTGAGGAGAGCGTGCATTTTAATGTGGTGGCAGCTATTCTCCTCCCAGCATGCTCTCTGAACAGAGGGGCTCGTTAGCCCAGGGGATTGCCGACACTGTGCCACACGCTGAACAGTGGAACTCTGTCCCAACTGAATGGCTTGCGTTTCTGAGTAATTATCCTAGTGTGTCTGCGTGCAATTGTATATTCGTGGAGGTGCGTGTTGGTCAGCGAGTGCTTGCACCAGAGCTTGTCCCAAAAACAACCCCCCACCCGCACCGGCCCTTCACACTGGGGCAGTTTTTTTTCCGTTATAGTGGCGGGATGGCCTCGGGTTTGAGATCATTGTTTTAGGGGACAGGGCCTAATGAGCAACCACAATGGGCTCAGAATGCTTTAGCATCATTGTCGCTCCCCCACCCGAAACAACAGCGATCTGACCCCACTAAAAATACCCGCCAAATATGCCACATTTACCATCTATCCTTACATAACCTCTGAGAGAAGCACAAGCGCATTCTTACAGATTTGGTAATAAGGACAAAAACAGATTTAAAGTGATGCATACAAAAATCTCAGACTTTTCTTTTCATTCACAGTGAGTTTATGCGTTCCCTTATCAGCAAGATGGATTTCAAGTCTCTGGAGATGAAGCTTTACAAAGCCAAGGTTTGTTTTTTGCTAATACTAATGATATTTAAGGGGAGTTTACTACTGCTATGTTAGCGCTGTTTATTTTAACTGTGCCGTCTGTTTTGCTAGAACTGTACTGCCTCAGTGCAATCCAGACACCTGAATCAGCTGTTTAAAATGCCAAAAGCATGCTGGCCTATACCGCACACCTGGATGCAAGCCTGCTTATAATTCTCTCCACCATTTGATTATTGTTTGATGAATTACTGCTGCTATGATTGCTAGACAATGTATACAAACGTCATATTTAAACAAAGTTTACATTTTACTGCATGCTTTCTGTGGTCAGAAATAACACAATTCGAAATTCACAATAACAATCTATAATTCACCTAATTTACATATACAGGAGATGTGTTTGCACTTTGCACTTTTATCTGCAAATCTGTTGAGCAAAAATGACACAAATATAATAAGATTCCTTAGAATACCTTAAATATTAAAATCTGTCACACTCGCTAGCAAACCGTTCCTGATCATTTTGCTAATCTGACCCTGTCTCTCCCTCTTTCTGTCTCCCTGCCTCTTCGTGGGCCCTAATTACAGTGAAATGGAGACCCAAAAACCGCATAGGCCAAATCAAATGCGGGCTTAGTAAAACTAGCTGTTTCCGTCAAGCACCTTGCATGTTCATTAAAATGGAGAGTCGTGTAGAAAGAGAACTGGGGTTTTCTCTCATTTTCCGTTCAACTTTTCCCCTCCTTCGTATTCATGGATTACAGCCTGTAATCTCATTAAAGTAGCCGGCAGTGTAGCTGTAGTGCAGTGCGCTCTGTAATCAGCCAAAGACATGCTGCTCATCTCGGATAAAGCAGAGGTATAAGGTGGCCATTCAGTAGCAGGACCCAACCGGACCCATTCAACAGAGAGGGCAGGCCAATGAGAAAGGGTGGAGACTTAAAAGTTAAAGGCATAGGCTACGGAAATTGAGTCCTGCCTGGTCTTGAGGTTAGGTGGAGAGGGGAGGCTAATTACAGAGTGAGCCAGGGTTGAATTGTTATTGAGGGAAAGGAGAGCGGGCTCCTCGCCAGGGGGATTACAGGACGCACACACACTCACTTTTAGTCATTACTTTGGATGCATTTAACTGTGCAAACAGGTGCGCACACAGAAAAGTAGGAAAAGACTGCTGTAACTTGAGCTCCCTGAGGCACACGTGTGAAAAGATCACACACATTCAGGTGCACACACATAAACACACAGGCTATACCAACATCAACTCTCTATTGTGCTGAAGATCTGTCAATATACAGTTCTGATTGGGCTTTCCTGCTGTGTACTGTTGTGTGTATGTATAGTGTAATGGAAAGTCCAGTACTTTTGCTAAAGTAAAATACAAAGCTGTTTATAACTTATGCAAAATATTATTAATATAATATATGGACAAATTGCATATGGTAAATATACATATTTCTAACCTAAGTATGCATGCTTGTTCCACAGCAATTGTTCTTGTTCTTGCTGGAGGCGCAGACAGGGGGCGCTGTGGTGCCACAGGGCTGCATAGAGGGCGAGCAGCTGCTTGTAGAGCTCAAAGCAGGGGGCATCAGGCCAGAGCACGAGGCGTCGGTAAGACGGGAGCTCCGCAACCTTCGCTCTCTCGACCTTCTCGACTTCCTCGCCCACCTACCTCTCTTCATCCTTATCCACAACTCGGTCATCGCCAATCCCTTCGACGACTCCAGCAACTTGTGACAGCATCAACAAGAACCGTTTCCACCAATTATCAACTAAAATTACCTCCAGTACTACAACATTGTTAGATTTG
>JAZGTK010012515.1:0-14883 GCA_036877625.1 Ambastaia sidthimunki
AGAGAGGAATATCAATTATGCCTGTTGTTCAGTCTTGAGAACTGGAGGTGGCATCCTACATTTGATAACATGGCTTTACAACAGGCCCGTGTGGCACACGGCGACCTGTTGAACCATGCCGCAGAATCGCATCTGTGCGCCTGAAAGAGCTCCTCAGGCTTTCATCCGGACACCTGAGTGCACCAATCGGATGCACCTCTCAGCTTGTGACAAATTGCGAGAGGAAGAGAAACTTACAGGCCCCATTGAACTTTCGTATAGCTTTTATTCCTCTGTCATGTTCCTGCAGAGATGAAATGGGATCCTTTTTTCTCTTTCTGGTACTCTCTTTTCCATTCTCAAAGCTGTCCGCTCGGTTCAGGCTGGTGAATAAACGGCCTTGCTTTCTCTTTAACTCGGCTTCAAAGAGAAGGTGATACAATGTGATTTAGTTTTTGAAGGTCATTGCACGCTTTGTACAGAGATTTTTTTTTGCGTTCCTCGCAATAACACTTTGTTGTTAGTGAGTACACAGTAACAGCATGTATAATGTTGCCAAAACAAAAGAGATTATTAGAGAGAGTATTAGTTTGAATGTTCTACTTTATTTGACGACCTCACAATCAAAATGCAGAATTTATAAGATCTAGTCATTTAAAAGAGTTCATTTGATTTAAATAAAACATCATTAGAGTTTAATAAAATAGCACTTGTTTAAAATATCTTGTTAGTTTTGTGGAAAACCTTTAATCTCTTAACAAACAAATGTTGATGTGTTTGTTATACATCAATACTATTTATTTAATACTATGTTAAAAGACCTAAACTAACTGAATTGGTCATCCAATTAAAGTTAAACCACACATCTGTTGTAAATATAAAAGAAGCAAGTTTCAGAGAGTAGTGAAGTCATGGCTTAGGGTAAGAGTATTTGTGTCTGTTTACACATTAGTAAACAATTTTAGGTAGACTTTTTTTTAAAGATTAAATGTCCCTAGTACTTTGTACTGGAAATAAATGGGTTTAATAACATGCTGGTTAATGAGAGGAACTGTGAAAGCTGGTAATAAACTACAGCATTGACTCCATAAAAACAGGCCAAGCAATGAATATGAAATTAGTGCCACTTTTTTCCCCATGTAATCAATATTATTTATGAGATGTCAAGATAAACAAACAAATCTGTAAAAGCTGCTACAGAATTAAGGGCAGCACTTTCAATGATTACTCCGCTAGCCTTCAATTAACACTGGCTTTTGGCCTCACACACTCTTTGCGCTGTGGGAGTTTGTACTGTCCCCGCAGAGTGTGTGCCCCGGCCTCCTGCAGCCTCTGCAGCACTGATGTTGTTGTCCTGTCCAGGCCTTGCATTTGTGACACACTGTTTCCCCATTAATGATCAGCAGGGCAGCTGCAGTCCTGGGCCACAGTGCCAGTTCTGCCCTCGTTAGTGCCCTCATTAACAAGCAGCAGGATTCCTAATTAAACAACACGGTAGCTAGTAAGGCCTTTTCCTCTCCCTGGAGCAACACCTGAGCGAGTTTATTTTATTTGTTTGTTTATATATTAATTTTTTTTCCCTCCCCTGAAATTCCATTTGTAATCCCCCTCTTCACTGACAAGTGTCATGTATAATACATTCATATCCTTACAATAAACCATTGAACAGGCCAATGGATAAATGGCCCTTACGAAGAAACTAAAAGACTTTGTGGGAAGACTGTGTGTTTGTGTGCATACTTAAATGCTTTAAAATGTATTATGAATTGTGTTCTTTCATCCACAATCCACCTTATTGTGTTGGTTTGATGGCAGTTTTGCTAGACTCTACAGATAAACACTGCACTATTGTGAAGTGTGATTACTGTGATTACTGCTATTATACAACAGCCAATGCACTTCAATGACTTTTTTTTTTTAAACTAATGCTCTCATAATCATTATGTGGTGCTTCTGGTCTTAATTTTTACAAGTAAATAACTGATTTGAACTCATAGCAACTCAAATAATGCCAGTTAGAGCCAGTTAACTGAGATAATCAGTTAGTCAGTTAGAAACACTTTTTCAATGTATTAGGAGCAGCTGTGGTCTACTGGTCAAGGAGTCGGACTTGTAATCAGTAGGTTGCTGGTTTGATTCCAGCGCCGGCAGGTAGCAACTGAAGTGCCCTTGAGCAAGGCCTAACCCCCGATTGCTCTGGGTGTGTGTGTGTTCATGACTTGCAGTGTGTGTTCACTCCTCACGAAGGATGGGTTAAATGCAGAAGTACATTTTGGTAATGAGTAACCATAACTGACAATTACATGTCACTTTACTTTACTTTAATGTGCTTAATTAGATTAACATATGTTTTTCTAAAACTCATAAATGGTGAATGATTTACTTGCCGTAGTTTTTATCTCCCACTTTTCAGCTAGACTCAGCTAAATATTACAAGTTAATTATTATTGGTTTTCTTTATAGACAGTTCATCAGTGGTATGATCTCTGCAAAACTTAAGATTTTGGCCTCTGACTCAGCAGAGACACCATCAGTAATTGTAAAACATCTAAGCCTGTCAACAATAACACTATCAGGACAGGTCACAAGCTTCCTTATAAAACTGTCAAACATCCAGAAAACAGCAACAAAGAAATAGAAAAGGACAGAGAAGGTGGAGTTTATGGTGTGACACTCTAGATGGAACTAGTCACTTTTTTTTTTTTAAGTTATTGACTGTGTTGTGTAGCTGTTTAGTTAAACAACATTCAGATAATAGTGCAAAGTATATAATTAGAGTAAGTATATATTCTCTGCATACATACAGTATATTATTGGAATTCAATTAAAGGGGTCATGATGTGTGCTTTTTTTCAACTTCCGTTATTGAAGTTTACAGAATGAACTTCCACAGATTACTGGTACTTTTTAGTCTCTATCAGTATGAATTACTGCTGTGCTTTAAATCTTCCCCTGTGTAAAAGATGACGGATAACTTAGCAGTGACTTGTAAGTTACTGTGACAACAGTGTACATGACCCTTCCCTTACTGAAAAGCTAAGGGGAGTGGTTCAAGCTTTCATTGGTTAGACAGGTCTAGGTCACCCCCAGGTTAGCCGAGGCTAGCGAATTTTTACCCATCATCCATCTTGTTGTGGCACAGAGGCCACATGCATCTTTGTAACTAACAGGTGAGCAGAGCAATGCATTACAGACTGTTTCAACCCCAGGGACATCTGTGTGCCATGATGCACCAGGTGCACGGGCCAAAATAAACACGAGTGTGGCAAAATCACCAACAAGGACAACAAAAAACCATCCGGAAGCTATTAATACCACAACCTATCTGCGTGTGTGTGTTCAGGACACACTCTGCTGATCTTGCATAAAGCACAGTTCATTGACTGTGTGTTAAAGAACACAAAAGTGGTGTGATGGTGATGTAGGTTGTTTATAAAAAAGTCAAATAAAGGAGGGCAGCTCAAAGACATTAGAGGAGCTTGTTTAAAAAAATATCCACTGGTACACTTTTTGGCAGACTTTGGTCCTGACAATACGATTTTATAGATATCAGGGTCCCAATACAATCATTTTGCAATTCTTGATCTTGTTTAAAGTGCAGTTATTTAAAAATGTGATTATTGCAACCTTTAATCCACATTGGAGTTTGGAACTTTAAGCAATTATATTATTACCAATGTCTGAGTTTGGATTTTGAACCGTGGTCCAAATGCTCAACATGTGAAAATATTGATTCTTGCGATGAGAATATCAACAGAGCATTGTGAGAAAATATGACAGCACTTTTAAACATCAGTAGGTACAACACCTTTGTCAGTAATGACTTCACCCAGTGATGAATGATTGTGTTATAGAGAGCAGTAGCTCTCTATATTTCACCAATAAGTCATTCCATATCCAAGCACCTGTACAAGGTATTTCATCTCACAGAGAGCACTAAGCCTTGCTCCCCTGGCACTAATCCACAGCAGAAAACAGCTTTCAGAGGATTAACATCAAGGGACAGAGTTGCGTTTGACAGTGGGGCTGCATGTTCTCACTTTCACCCTCCCGCTCTACAATCTTTTTCTTACTCCACTAAGAACCCCTATCTGAAGTGACTCCTAAATGAGAGTCAACCGCTCAGCTTGAAACGCTCCAGTCATGTTGTAAACCCTCTGACCTTGACTGTGTGCACAAAGAGCAGGAGGCTATAGTGTTTGGAGTCACATTATACTGTCTAAACGCAATCCCAGATGTTGAACCTGTTATGTGTGGAGAATTAACACCACAACCTATCTGTGAATAAATAACAGAGGATGTTTAATATGAGTGTGTGACAACACCAGATCACAGCCTGGATTTGAAGATGAAGTTTTAATTGCACTGCTTGCAAGACTAACCTATTTAACTTTTGCAATTAGTTAAGCTAAATGTATCAACTTTATTCAAACTAAGTTCAACCCAAAGTAGACTATACTACGTTCTTTTGTGCTTTAGAAAATTTTGGATTTAAATTATTATTATCATAATTATTATATTGGTTGCCAGGACAATTGTGAACTTTAGGGTCATATAGCATCTCATAAAAAGGAATATACTCTGAGATACATCTAAGACATATACATACAGGAATATATATATATATACAGACACAGACATGAACATTAAGTAAAATGAGTTCAGGAACAGCTGCCAGCAAACCACAATGGATCTGGCAAGCGTCCAATTAGTTATTACTGGCACTCACTGTTCTGCTCTTATGTTTCTGTAACCTCTGCATTCTAACCAGACCTCAGTGTGAACCTCTCAGTTCTCACTAAAAGCCTTTTAGCACCAATAGTAAAACCTGAAATGGGGAAAACAACACTTGAAAAGACTGCAGTGGAAGATCTTTCTTTCACAGAGGAAAACATTAGAGCTGTAATTGAAGGAGGGCTGCATGAGAAGAGAGATGCTGCTACTGTCTGTGGTGTTATTCGGCACCACACCACGTTTACTCTGTTTAACGAATCAAGGTTTTCCCTCGCTATAGCCTATTTCCAACAAAGCCAGCTGAATGGCATCTAATCGTACCTCGGTTTTTGACGTTTACTTTCTCCTTAACTTGGCAAACACTCTTTTATTGGCTTTGAATCCGTGTTTTGCCTAGTTTGCCATCTTTTTTTGTTCTTGGGGAAACGGTGGGATTGATAAGTGAATGTACTGTAGAGTGAGATTAAAGAAAAACAGCACCTGTCAGGAATTAAATGTGATCTGAAACAAGATGGAGCATCTCTCCCAGAGTCCTAATGGAATCATGAATACCCAGCACAAAAGAAAACTTTGTCTGCTTGAAGTTAGCAATCCCACAAGGCAACAAGCAACGGCGGCATCTCTGTTTTTACGTCTTTACCCCTGTGACAAATGCTTTGTTATCAGCCACTTTAGAAAGATTAATCTGTGTTACGTTCAAAACAATTGTGTTTCAAAAATTCTGCTCCAGCACCTCAAGCATGCATATTTGTGAAACATTCCTCTCTTCTTCCACTATCATGTAAAAATATCAGATACAAGAGAAGCTCGCCGGGAGTTTGACTGCCACCGAGAGCAAGTGTTTACCTAAGTGTGTTGTTTGAATTTTTGTCAGATTTAAAGCACATTTTCCTTCAAAGGGTAGACAGATGTGATATATTTGTGAAGCAGTGTTTGTAAATCATTCTAGATAAGACAGTCTTGCCTTAAAGGGACAGTGCACCAAAGTATACAAATCCTGTCCTCATTTACTCACCCTCGTGTTGTCAAACCCATGTGACTTTCTTCTGTGGAACACAAAAGCAGATGTTAGGCAGAATTTTGATGACTAAATAGTCCCCATTTATACTCTTGCATAAAAAAAGTGCCAACATTCTTACATTTCCCCATGTGTTTTGCAGACAAGACAAAAGCTAGTACTATACTAAACTATACTTTTACATGCAAGTTTACTGTACAAACAGATTAGATAAAAAACTTTACTTTAGAACAATGTGTATTCTTAAAACGCTAAATAAATAAACTGAACTGACAATGTCAAGAGACATAAAAATAAAAGCTTTTAACATAGACCAAATAATTAGACCAACTGAGTATCTGCAGAGAATATGATAAAGCTATTATTTGTTAAATTCTGTAGCCAGATTTTTAGTATATTTGACTGTGCTTTGTATAGCAAAGCTAAATCTGAGATACTACCTTCTAGGTGTTCTCCCACCACAAAGTATATACACTCGTTTTCTATTTTTATTTGTTTCTATCTGTGTTAGAAAGCAGATCACTGGGGGTTTGCATAGAGTCATTCACACAGGTCTTACTGGATAAGCCCCAACTTTCTGGCCTTCTTGCCTTGGCTTACCTGCTTCAGGGCAACTGCTCTCTGGAGATGTTACCCTCTTTTCTCAGATCTATTGGTTGTGTTAGCTAGCCCTGCTGAGGTCTCTCTCTCTCTCTCTCTTTCTCTCTCTCACACACACACACACACACAGATGGTCTCTCCCTGTGGGATTTCTGTGTGGGAATAAATTTTAAGCACCAGGACCAAAACAGAGGTCAGAATCAGCAAGTTCTTTTTTCTGCTTACATCAGATCAGCCACCTAATCATTAGATTTCACCACCACCACCCTCCTTCACTCTTTTTCAGCTCTTCTGAAGACAGCCCACTTTGTTCCCTCCCACCTGTAGTTCTTTAAATAAATGCTAGTGCAATCATGCTGTAACATTGTTGTGTTGTGTGTCATACCTTTGATAAATGTGATTCGAGCTGTGACGCACTTATAGTTTATAGCTTACGCAGGTAAATTATGACTGTCTATTTTAGTGCAACTAGTATCTAAATAATGTTGCATCAGTACATTACAGTATGACTGTAACGGCATCAATATTATAGAACAGAGGATAAAAAAAGATAACCTAAATGAGACAGTGTGAAGGGAAGTACCAAAGAAGATAAAAGACTCATTACTGAAGGTCAAAGTTCAGGGGTTTTATTCCATCTATTTTATTATGCTTTTGTTCCTTTGCTGACATTGAACGAGTCAAACTCCATTGAGAGCATTTGACTTGATGCCTTAATGATTTTTAGTGTCCGTAAGGTTAAGACTTGGTACTTAAGGAAATCTCCCACATTGAAGATAAAATGTAGATTGTGATGGGTTAGCAATACCAGCCTGGCATGTCTAATGTTAAATTGTCAGCCGCATTGTGAAAACGTTTTCTAAATGCTTTGGAAGTGAATGTGTGATTAGTGCAAATTAATTCTGTGATAGAAAAAAAATTGACATTTTTTCGCAGTGGTTAGTATAATTACCTTTCCTGTTAATAAAACCTATTACAGCTCCACTTAAATTACTGTTATTAAGAACCTAAAATATAATAGAACCGAAAAGTTCATTGCCAGCCACTGATGGCTATTATTGGGTTTCATCTCCGTACCCAGTAGACTATCACAGTTCTCATTCAGGCCAGGGGATGTTAAGCCTTTTGCTTGTGACTCTCCATGCTTTTTTCTCTGGAAATGTGTTTGCAACCTTAAAAAATGTTAAATAAGAGATGCCGTGGAGGCCACAGATGTTGGATGAAGCCGGTAGGATAGCAGAGAAAGTGTAGAGAGTATGAAAAAGTGTGGAGGAGCGCTCGGTTTCATTTAGCAGGTGGAGTTTACTCCCAGTCATCAAATCGTGCCCGTGGAGAACAGCTGATGCGGCTAAAACGCTAGGAGACCTAAATAAGCTCAATCAACAGCAGTGATAATATTTCATATCCCTGGGCTCTCGTTTTGTTTTTTGTTCTTCTCTCACCTCCAGGACAGAACAACATTTTTCAGCTGCTCCGCTCGCCCTGCCCGTCCCCTCCAGAATGACCCGGTCTGCCTATTAAGTTTGATCTCTGCGCTTACAGTCCGGAGAGCCACCGGAAAAGCAACTGAAAAACCAGGATGAGCCCCGTCGGCTTACGCTGCTGTGTGTCATTTCACGGCAGTGAGAAAACAACGTCCTTCTAGGGCAAATGTGTAAAAAAGAAAGGGGAGAGAATGCGCTAGCTCATTAATCATGGACCTAAAAATGGCTGAGAGGCGCACATGTGCTTCAGCACGAGAAGCGGCTGGAGGTAAGAGAGGTTCATCTGTTTTTCTGTGAGGCAAGTTCCATCATGGCTATTGTTGAGGTAAAACACCAGAGGGAAGTGTTGGGTGGGTTGGGGGGGTATTGCTATAGGTAGCGTAACTTTTGTATCCACTTTTCTAGCCAGAGGCTATTTCGGTTAGTGGCCCTTTCTTTTTCTTGCTTGGGTTTTTGCCATCTCCGTACTTCCCAGACTAAAAATATTTCCACATGATTCACCTGGTGAGGAGATTCTGCCTGGAGTGAATAATGATGAGTCTGTGCAAGGCGATGCCAGGGATATAGATAGACATGTCTGTTTACTTCATATGAAATAGGGGACGTATCTAATGTGTTCATGAGAACAATGGGGTCCATTAGATGTTTTCAATTAATTTTTTCCAAGCAGAGCAAAAGTTCAGCTCTGTGGGGGTTCTGACATGGGAGAGCTAGTGCAAATGAAAGTCTCCACCCTTCACTAGGGCATATGCTAATGCACTTTCACAAAAATAGGCTAGGCACTATTAGCACATACATTTTTTATCACCTTGCATAGTTCTGTCATGACACATACACACACATTGGATAAAGCCTGTGTAAAACAAACGTACACTCTCTCACACACGCAACACCTCACAGTAAACCATCTGACAGTCATCTCCTCGTGTGTTTTTACCTCAGTGTGAAAAATGACTCCCTTCTAGTAAGTGGGTGGCTGAGAAAATAAGACCCCTTGCAACCACCGGATTTCTGTTGTGTGGAACTGTCTGTTAAGTGATGCATGTAAAAAACAGCACTTATTCCCCACTGCTATTCCACTTTTAGTATTTTTGGGCTAGTGTAGTGTGCAAAGACGTCAGCACTTTTCAGTTTTACCAACACCTTCGAATTTACTGGAGAACGATGCCTGTGTGTGCTCGTTTTTTCCCGGGTCTCAATTTGTTACAGTATCTGCAACAGGTCTGGCAATATATTCTCTCTCCTCAAAATGCTAGTACAGGAGTCTGCAAAACAAAAAAATAAAACATAAGACACACAGCTGTGTATGTGTGTGTGTGTGTGTGTGTGCCAGAGACTTCTGTAAGGTGTTTGACAGATAAGTCATGTTACTGACTCTCTCTGTGACATACAGAGACTGAAACAGCATACTGTCACAGACTTTGAAGGACACCAAAGCGCTTAAGCCGTGTATATAAAAGAATACGGCTAAATTGGATGGCTAGTGTCTTACAGGTGACAAATGCACAGTCTATTTCTGGCAAACCAACAAGACCTGACTTGTCACAGATTTTAGCCTATTGACCTAAACCATCAAACACAGCAGCCTTCGTGTGCTTAAAACACTTATTGTCATGGAAACATTAGAGGCTATGGTGGGAGTTTATGTCATTTACCGTTAAAAGGAGCTTTAATAGATTAAAAACATGTAACTATGCTCAGATAAAGTGCCAGAATAAATAATTCAAAAAGCACTGCGATGGGCTAAAAGGTTGCGCGTCTGGCATTTTAAAGTAGTGACTATAGTCCAACTGCTTTATCATTAATAGCAAAGTTTAACATCTTGACAAAGAGCACATTTAGTCACAGTCACAGAAGTATGTGGCTTTAGTCTAATGCACTGGCGTACAGGACACCCCCGCAGCACCCATAGAGCTTTATGAGCCAATGATCTTCTGGTTAGATATTCCTATCTAGAAACATTTACACTGCAAAAGCAGGACTGAGGCTGCATCTAAGTGGCATACGGTGCTGACAAATGTATTTACACAGGAATCACAGTCGCAGGCTTGCAGCATCATGCTGATTTTTATGAGAACTGCTTTAACGCAGGACTGTAATAGAAGCAGAGCTACTGTAAGCTACTGTAGAATTAATGTGGCCTATTAAAGTTAAGTTTAATAAATGGAAATATCCATCAGCTACCTGTATACTTATTCATCCTAGACACATTACAAGCATGGCCTCATCCTGTGGTTTGCTGGTGACCTGATGGACTTGCAGGCAATGAGTGTCATGGAAGGATGGAACTCAGAACTCAGAACTTTCCTCTCTGAAATGATTTTCAGACATTTATTTTCAAACTTTGAAATATGAATATGCTCTGTGTGTATCTGTGTATCTTTTTTTACACAATATGGAACAGTTTCTATTAGAAGATAAAAATGGTAATAATTATGTTTAATGACCCCAGTTGCTCATAGTATGGAAGGAAACTCCATGTGGCCTCCATAATTCTTGTCTCTAGGAAAACTCTTCACATACTCTCTCTCCTGCTGTCATCTTTTACAGCCAACTTCTCATCGCAGCTCTGAGGCCCTCACACTGCGTGACTGACAGTTAACTTCTTAGTTCTTTGCATTTTTTCTCTCATTTCATCTCTCTGTGAAAACAGAGCTTCACACACCACTCTGATACGAAAGTGACATTTTATTTCCGGTGTTGTTTAGTCTACTTACTGTGAAGAACATTAAAAGCCACATTGTTCCTGTTGTTTTATACTATGTGTAAAAAGGAGGAGAGAAAAGCTTTGTCTGTCACTTTAAACAGAGTTTTGTGGATGGAGGAAAAGAGGTTCCAGGCTTTGGAACAGCTGTTGCAGGTAAAGATGGCTGGATTATGCTGGTTCATGCTACAGTGTCTGATTTTCATTAGTCTGTCAATCTGCCTCCTATTCTCAATGTCATTCAGCTGTACACTGTCATTATTTAATCCTTACCTATTTAAAGGGCTTCATGCCTTCAGACATTTGCTATATTTCCACTTGATGCACACAAGCTGTGGATTAAGTCCGAGTTGACAGTTTCTGCTTTTAATGAGTTTTTCTTCGGAATTTTTTTTTTTTATTTAAGATTGTAATGACTACAAAGGTTTACACTAGAAATATCAAATAGTAATACAAACACTCATAATCAGTAATATTCATTGATTTAAAGGCAGGGTAGATGATTTTTATTTTTTTATGCTGTCTGAAATGATTTTCACACGCTGGAGGAGACTTTAGAGAGCGCTCTGAGGGGAGGGCGGGATCTTATGCTTTCAAAGCTATTATTATTATTATTATTATTTTTCTTTTAAAAACCATTAAATGAATGGCAAATTTTAATTTAACCCTTTGAAAATGCATAATCAAAAATCTGATGAATTGTTTCTCCTTGAGAAAGGTTAAAAGCATAGCATTACTGTTGTTAAGAACATCAAACACGCTTTAAGTGCTTTAGCAATTCAGTTAGAAAAAAAAAAACAATCAAAGCAATCAAGTCTGTTTATCTCAATCAGGAGTCTTATTAAGGTCTGCCATGAGATTCAGCACCGGAGCTGGATTCATTTCGTGATAATGTCTTCTTCCTGCTCATAAAGAGTGTGTCCTTATTACCCACCATGTGTTTCTGCCTTCCGATGAGGCGTTTTCACCACAGGAGCATGAAGAATGAGAGAACATCATTTCGGAATGATAAAAACAACAGTGAAAGGTGCGCCGAGGTCAGTTTCATTTCAGCTCTGCAAATTTAGGAAATGACCCGAGGTTCTGGGCAACATTCGGAAACCAAATTTACTTTAATGTGGTTGAATACACTATGTGTAGCTTTACCGAACTTTATTTAGTTTGCTAGTATAACTTTACTTATGAGTTATAACTTGTGCTGTGAAAACAAATCAGGTTTTTGAGGTACAGTACACCTATGGTTAAGGCAAGAACAGGAATTAATGGATGAATCTCATGAGAACATGTCCAGATCTCTATTCATCCCAAAATTATATTTTGCATAAAAATCACATTCTCTAGGTAGGTTACAATTTTCATTGTTCATTATTATAACTGTAATTCAGATGTGATTTTTTTTTATTTGTTTGTAAATCCCATTATTCTAATGGTGATTCTCATTACTGTATTTTAACTGAAGTACAACAAACTGCAGAAACTGCAGAAAGGGTGGGATTATTTATTTATTTTCCAAAATCTATCAGAAAAATGAACGTTTCTGACCACAAAGTGTTTCCATTTTCTGGATCCGAGAGATAAGAGATAGAGAATCTTTGTCTATGGCTCAGAGTCAGGTCCAACCCTAATCTCTCAGAAAGCATCTATCTCTCTGCTACGGCCACACACTCTACACTCAAGTCAAGAAGTTCAACAACACGGTATCTAAAGCCGCTTACAGCTGCCGCTGGATTATGGTCAGTAAAACATTCAGTGAGTGTGCATACAGGCTTGAACATTTTGTGTGTGCGCGCACAGTATTTGCTAGTATTTTGTTTAACAGCTTGCCATATAGAGAAAATAAGGGTAGATGAATATTTCAAGATGAGGGAGGGGGAGAAGAAGAGAGATAGAGATAAAGCAAGCAAAAGACATAAAATATCCGGCTTAAGCTCACAAATGGTTGGAGTAGAAGATTGGCAATAAAGCTTGTGGTGTTTGACTGAAAATACGTTCTGCTCTGGAGCCAAAAGCAAGATAAATCCCTAAACAGTGAATAAGTCCTCTTCAGCACAGTCATACTGTCAGTTAGTCACACTTTGTTTATATCGTTTTGAGGGGATATTGGTCTATCTAAAGGCAAAAACTTCATCAAACATTCAGTCTGTTCTGTTTGACATTCATCTGTATGGCTGTGAAGGCTTCTCTTTTGTTTCAAATGATGCAAAACTAATTACAAACTATGAATTATTCCTTTTGTTGTCCTTATTTGAAGCATTTTTGTTGTTTTTGTCTATGTTCTGAGAATGTGTGGCGTAACAACAATGTAGTTTTAAAAGTCAACCTTGATCAAAATACACTCAAGCGCATGCAGACACGCCGATACACACACACACACACACACACACACACACACACACGAGTACAGAGCAATGCCAAAAATGAGCACACAAAGTTTCACCAAGGAGAATTCTCTTCTTTTGAGTCTGGTAATTGATTTACAGCGATCAGAGAACCGATAAATCTCATTCCTTGGTTGAGGCACAAGGTTTTTTAGTCAGCAGGTATCTAAATCTCTCTTCATCTCTCAATATTCAAGACTCAGATGGGACTTTTCCCCAGCGCTGGTGCATCTGAGATGGTTACTGAATGAATCTTCTCTTGGCTCATTACAGCATCACAGGCTTTGTGTGTATATGTGTAAATTGTGTATATGTAAACAATGTAATAATGTTAATATACACGCATACGAAAAAACGTGTGTCCTACCCTATTCACTTGGGATTTAATGGGTAGCTTTGTGTGCCTGAGAGCTTTTTAAACGATTGTTAATTGCTAATCAGAATAGGAGGTTGCCAAAATATTTTTTTCAACACTTGCAAGGCAAAAAGTTATTGCAGCTCCTAAACTTGAGCCCATAAATAATTCAAACGTCCCCTTGCCCATCTTAACATAACAAGCAATCATTTGCCTAAAGGTGCTGCATCAGTAAAGAGAACTATTGATTGAACGCTGAAATCATAGTTGTGTGCTGTGTGTGTGTGTGTGTCACACACTTTTTAAACAGATGAGGAAGATAAATCTGTTGTTGCCACACAGATTACGTTTATCTATCCCCCAGCCGTCATTTTATGACTTAGAAGATAATCATAATGGAGTCGCAGTTCTGGATGTGTTTTGTCAGTTGTGAGGCTGTTCCTGCACTCTTAAGGGCTGTACAGTACCTGAGCCCCGGGACTTATACTGATGTTCCACCAGCTCGGAAAGTAATAAAACTAAAGCAAAGAAAAATAAAAGAAAGTGCAAAAAAGCCAGTGAGCTTTCAATCTGTCTGTCGGCCACCAGATAACACAAAATATAGGTCTAGCATTTCTTACAATCATGGGTGGGGGGGTGTTTACGTTCGAAGAGGAAAGTGTCAATAGGAGATCTAAAATGAAGACATATCATCTTTTTTGCCATCTCTAATCTGTTTATATCTATATCCCTTGCTTTTGTCATGAAGGATCGATCCAAAGCTGCTTTTGTTGGTCCGTTATCTTTTTCTTGGAAGGAGTATGAGGGGGGTTACCCAATCTAATTCTGCCTGTATGTAATATTCTGGGGAGCAATAATGACATTCAGCTCCAAGTTGATAATATCACACCACAAAAGAAAAGGCAATATCTCCCCATCATTCTATTCTTTTGCTTTATTTCTCTCTCACAAATGGACCTTTTTATTAAAAAAAGAAAAAAAATGAGAGTAGTGAAAGGTGGCCTGCTAATGGCTGTGGGGTGTGTACTTGAGTTTATCTCTTCATTGAGGAAGCAGTTTTGTTTGGTGTGGTTCAACATTCGAAACATCAAATCAATAAAACTTGAAATGTACAATGACTTAGATACTGTATTACCTTGAAATTCAATGACTGCGACTACTGACAACGTAATGAGAAAAGGTAAAAGAATTTGACAGAGATATGAAATGAAATTCTGGTTTATTTAATATGTTTGAAACTAGCAACTGCAAATAAAAGCTACAAATGATCCTTGCAGCGCATTTGCAAAAAAAAAAAAAAAATCTGAAAGCTTTCTGTATGAAATGGCAAGAGATTTTCTTGTTGGTTTCATCCTAAGATGTTTTAAAAAACATTTTTCATTAGCAAGATTATAAACCAACCATCTGAGAAAATACAAGTCCTAAATGTATGTGTGTTTGCCAATGAATTTAATAATATCACAAATTCTTAATTTTTTCTTCCAGACTGTGAAAGCCACTAAGCCCACACCAATATGTGCTCATCTACAAGCCAAGACAATTTTGGGTTACACACACACACACACACACACACACACACACACACAATCATATCCTGCACTAATGGCTGTTAATTTCAACTACACACGTGT
>JAZGTK010012516.1:0-14882 GCA_036877625.1 Ambastaia sidthimunki
TTTCCTGTGTGTTTCTCCTGTCAGTCTGTCTCAGCTGTCTGTCAGTCTCTTTCCTGTGTGTTTCTCCTGTCAGTCTGTCTCAGCTGTCTGTCAGTCTTTTCCTGTGTGTTTCTCCTGTCAGTCTGTCTCAGCTGTCTGTCAGTCTCTTTCCTGTGTGTTTCTCCTGTCAGTCTGTCTCAGTTGTCTGTCAGTCTTTTCCTGTGTGTTTCTGGGCAGATCTTGTGTCTTTGCTCTTACCGTTCCAAAGCCTCTGTTCTTTGTGTTTGTGTGGATAGGACACTCATTGTGTGTGTGTGTGTGTTACTTTGTTTGCACTGTGTGTATTCACAAACACTTTTTTGCTGTTTCCAGAGTTTCATTTAGAGCGGACACCCCTTTTGACCTCCTCACACCCCCCTGAGATCACAGGTCAGTCGCTCATCAGGTCTTCGTATCACTTACAAAGCAGCCTAGCAGCCATGTAGCAACACCCGTTATATGCAAACATTCAAACATCGCTGAATAGAGTTTAAGTAGTTTGTTACACCTGTCTAAGTTTTTTATATTTAAGACTTGCAGTTTAGAGAGACGCCCTCAATGTTAATTCTGTCACTGTATTTTACTGAAGCATGAAGATTTACTTCCTGTCAGCTGATTTAAGTGTGTGTGTGTGTGTGTGTGTGTTCCGCAGCCATTCCACTGACGGCCTACGGACCAATGGCAGCGGCCGCAGCTGCAGCGGTGGTCAGAGGTGCACATCACATTCTCAAATAGAATATGTTCAGAACAGTGTGTAAACCTCAGTGCACATGACTGTCCATCATCTACTGTAACAACCATCTCCCACAAGTCTTTGTGCCTTAGGCATCAGTATATCTGGTTTCTGGTGTCCAGTGATGGATTATGGTGTGTGTTTGGAAAGGCAAATCTCAGTCTCATAAATCACCTGATATTTCTCAATCTTGCTCCTTTGTTAGATCATTCAGGAATTTTAAACTTTTAGGGGTGTCATAAAAACATTTTAGGTCTAGCATAATGTACAGGTTTATTAAACATCTCCACGTGTTCTGTACTTTCTATACATTTAAAATGCGTATGTTTTGACAGGCTCCACCCCTTCACGTACCGCAGGCTTCCTGGGTACCAGCAGCCCTGGGCCAATGGCAGACCTGTATGCTGCAGCCAATCAGGATTCAGGAGTCAGCAGCTATATCAGTGCAGCAAGCCCCGCCCCCAGCACAGGGTTTGGACATGGGCTTGGGGTATGTAGAGTAAGACAGACACATTTATAAATTTAACAGTATAGTTTAAAGCAGTTTTTCAGTACATATTGCGTTTGTGACAGAGATCTAAAGGAGAAGGCGGTTAAACTCACACAAGACTTGATGCATTTATAATAACATCAATAATCCTCTTTCTTTCGTCTCAGGGTCCTTTGATTGCAACTGCCTTTACCAACGGCTACCACTGAGACGCTCCACTGAGTGTCCAGCAGAAATGTTTCACCAGCCAATAAACCGCTGTGACTGCTTATGATGTAACATGCTCACCTGTCTGCAGTCCCTCCCATTTCATTTTCTTTCTCTACTAACATCACCTTTAGTTTTACACTCCATTTCTTCCTGCCGTTACTGTTTCTTCAGCCGTCGCCTGCCTTTCGAGACAAAAATGAAGAAAAAACGTTGTCAAAATAATATTGTCTGATTGTACATGGGGAAACCTGCAAGGCATTTTTCCAATTTGTAACATTGTTTTTGCTGACTGTGTTTGTTTTTACTGTACTCTTACTGTAACGAACAGAGAGAGAGAGAGAGAGAGAGACAGAGCGCAAAAAAGATCGGGATTTGTCTTTAAGTTTAAGCATTAAAGTTCATAACGAATCGGAAAGACCCTGAACATACGTAAGAATCAAATTTACTAAACCATACAGACAAGGATATATGTGTGTATTTCGGTGTCTTTAAGTGCGCAGCATTTGTAATATTTCGTCATAAGGTGAATTAGTTTGATATTTTACCTGAAATTGATTATGTGAAAAGCAATGGGCTTAATTCATGAAATAAGCAAATTAATTTGATGTACAGCATTTGTTGTGCTTGTGCTTCATGAGTGTGGCCCAATGACTGGTTTCTTTCTGTAGATACTGTATATACTGGATGGATTTAGGGAGGGGTCATTGAACAACGGGCCAGGGTGGGTGTGTGGGGAGGGATGTGGGTTTTCTTTGTGTTCATTTTAAACAGGCAAACATCTTTGCATTGAATTGTCTTTTTCTGAGACTTTTGTCTTTCACCCGCATCTGTACCATTGGACTGATGTTCTGTAGTTCTGATTCTTTTACTCAGTTCCAAAATCTAGTGAGCTGCCTGCATAGACAGCATGAATTTCCAAATATCATTATGCTGCATTTTAATGAACCTAAAGTTCTACAACGAAATCACATTATCAGGCAGTTTGATGCACTTCCACAAGTTTAATCAAAAATTCACCCAAGATGGTGGACAAAGACAGAGAGAGAAATGTTGATAAGTATTAGTAGAATTAATACACTATTACCTAATATGTGTGCTATGTATTTATGCTTATTAGAGCATTGCATCATTAACTAAGCAGTCTCAATTAAAATGACTTGTGGATGTGGTCTGCAGGAGTTTGTTGGTGTGTGTGTAAAGTATCTGTTGATTTGGCAGTAAACGGGAAGATGCCTCACTGGGTTTTGAAACAAAGTCTCTGAGTGCAAATAACAGGCCGCACTTTTATAACTGAGCTGCCCTGAACTTTCCTTCGTGAATTCTTTTTATGATAAACAGCTTATTGTTAATTATTTATGCTTGTAACTTTGTGCACGTGACACAAAATACGATACATAGAATGTATTTTGTAAAAATAAGATGACAATATCACTAGTTTCATAGTTGAAACATAACTTGTTTCCCTCCAGACTTGAGACCTGATGCTCTTTCAGACTTTCTAAACAAATTGTTTTATGGGCTCTGACTAACATGGACTGTTTGGCTGTAGGAAATACTTCAGTTTTTAGGGTTTTATGAGAACTCTCATGCTGTGTGAAACTGTTTTTAATGCTTGCTGTTGTTTATGAGGCGTTAAACCACATCACAGAAAAATCCATATTTTCCTAACGCAACAAAAGATTTGTCCTGTTTTTTGATAAAGGAACAGATCGTTTTGTGGGTCTGAGATCCATTTGCACAATGTACTGCTATTGTAAAGTCTCTTTTTCACTCTCTCTCCTTTTTTGTTTTCTTTGTCTTTTTTGGACGGTACAGTGGGTTTTTAAATGAAGGACAAATTTACAAAGCAAAGTAGTTGGAGCTCTGTAACATCTCAGTTTCTGTCCTGTTTCTGTGTTTCTGCTGGTGTGTGTGGATACGTGTGCGAGTGTGTGTTGTGCTGTACAGTCGTCAGTGTATGTATACATGACAGCTTCATGTGCTCAGTGTAGACTGAGGCATGGATGTACACATAGCTAGTTTACATGCATTCAACTGCCACCTGTTAAACTGTCTCGTCTCTGTCAGTGATGGAGAGGTGACACATGATATTAGTGCTCAGATGGAGGCCTTCTGTGAAATACCTCTGATGAATAATATGTATCCAGACAGAGCTCATTTCAATCATACAACAAAATATTTACAGCTTGAATGATTTGCAATTGCTAATTGGGCCTATTTTCTGTTTTATATATATATATATATATATATATATATTGGCATACAGTCTTCCATTTAACAGGCGTAGCCTCTTTTTGGAGCAGTGGTTACCATGACGAGCAAAACTGTAGGTTACCTCTCCCACTGACGTGCATCTCACAAAACTACTGCACAGCACACACTGTAACTATTTAACCAACAAAGCAATAAGTTATTTTATAAACTCAAGTAATAATGAATACCGTCGGTGATGGTACGAATGTGACGGTGATTGTGGCATTAAAAATTATTTTTCAGAATAAAAGTTCTATTTTTCAAGACCCATTTTAACCCCTTGAAAGTTTCTCAGATTTTTACAGCACATGTTGTGATGCCTGTTTGTCTGAATGATTTGTATAATGGGCGGGGTTTTTGGGGACCAGTGACACAACTGGAAAGCATCATTGGGCGGTGCTGTGTCTTGTTGCTATAGAGACTCCGTCAACACTGTGACCTGATGCTTATTTGCTGGTCCCATCCCCTTTACTGTATTGTTTATTTTCCACCTCTGGGAATTTTCAAATTAAAAGATCCTAATAAATTATTTTAAAACATTCCATTTGATGGACTCTGTCATGTTTTTCTTCGAAGCTCATGAGGGATGGAGTAAAAAAAAGGAGATACATTTCCATATGGTCTAACATAAAAGGTGTCTCTTTCGCTGTAACAAAGTTTTTAACAGCTACTTTTAATAGTTTGGTAGACAGTTCATTATCATAAAACTAGAAAATTTTATCTTAATGAGAAATAAAGAATCAAATATTCACAAACACCACATCAAATCTCCTGGACTGGAGAACAGGTTTGAAAGTTTGTCTGTGTGCCCCATAACACACACCTGATACCTCATGACCTCAATACCACACACAAAAAACACTCCAGACCACCACACAGACCTCTCTCTGTTTTTCAGCTTCACTGCATTTGATATTGTTAGTTTAGATTAGATTTAGATCTTGTGAAAATTATTGACAACCACACACACACACACACACACACACACAAGCTTAGGTAAGAATGTGTCTATGGGAAAGTGTCATGTATATTTCTGCCCGATCCTCTTACCCACAGAGACCTCGACCCCCCCCCCAAACACCCTCTCAACCTTTTCATTACGTCTCTTGGTGTTCAAACCCCACACAGATTTCATTTTCCCCGGGTAGATTTATTGATCTCTTGACATCTGTTTGGGAACGTGTCATTTGTTTGTATAAATTTTTATTCATTATTCTTCTCTAAAGATATCAAAGATCCAGTTTTAGGAGGTTCTGCAGTATGGCACTCAGTGGCTCTCAATCAGATGAGAAGGCTTCACTCAGTGGAAGTCCGGATTTGTATCACGCCTGGTTTGGCCCTACAACCCCACGTCCTCCTCTGAAAAATTACCTGCTTTTAACCATTCTCACCTGCTTCTGTCCCGCTTACCCCATCAACATTCTGGCCCTGGTGTTCTCTGTAATGGTGAGTAAACAGTGAGATCCAGCTGATCTCTCTTCTGAAAGTAATTCTGCACTAAAACACATTGATCCCTGTGATTAATGCAAGTATTTATACTCATTGTTTTAATCATCTGTTGCTCATATTTTGGGTTAGAGATTTGAACAAACCTCTTACTGGTTAAACTGATGCGTAACTCCGCCAACATTGTTTGAGTTACAAAACTAATTGATGCTTTTAGTCAGCTTGTTGATAAGAGTCATGCTTTACCTTTCATAAGTGATTAAGACTGTTTACAATATCAGATTATATTCATAATTCTCATGTTCATATATGAATATATTCATATATTCTCATTCTTATGCTGGCAAAATCGATATGAGACAAGAATGGAGATTGTAATTTTTTCAGTTTTTAGTTGAAATGTTTTAAGAAACCTGTTAATATTAAAGGGCAGTTTGTGTGTGTTTTTGTGTATGTGTGTGTGTTTGTGGTTTATGAGGACTCTCCATAGACATAATAGTTTTATACTGTGCAAACTGTATATTCTATCCCATCACCCCTAAACCTTAAAAACCATGCATGTGTGCTGAGACCAGTTAAAGGCAGATAACTGTTGGTTTGTTGACTGCATCTGTTTGAATGTATGAAGCTCTCAGCTGAGAGCCAGTGTGTGTGTGTGTGTGTGTGTGTGTATCTTGTGCTTCTAAATCAAGTGCTTTCTGTCTAGTCTAAAAACAGCTATGAGCAGCAGGATTATGACGGCTCCAGGCGTTTAGGAAGGATGGCATTGTATGTGTCCATCGCCTCCATCATCATCGGCATCATCATCATCACCATTTTTTGTGCTGTGCATTTCACCACGGTAACGTCCCCTGCGCTCGTGTTTTCCTGAACTCATTCTATCTCAGATGTTTAAACTACAATATTTACAGACATTCTAAGTAGATGTCAACAAATATGTTTTTTCATATATGAGCAGTTACAGCCTAACAAAATATCTTACTGTTACTCAACCAAACCCTAAATCTCGGCATATTCTATATTTCAATTGTATTACATTGTTTGTAATATAGCTGTTGTTTGAATAGAGAACTGAGACAATATAATATTATATTTGATGATTTCTAACTCATGATATTTCATCTTGATTATGCATATTTCAGGGCTGAAGGTCAATGGAAAATTATTACACTGTATATGTAATGTGTTTATTTCAGACAACACACTTGTGTTTCTGTTTGTGTAGAAAGATGCTTAGGAAGATGACTTCTGATTTCTCCTGAAGTCTCTGAGCAGAAGAAGGCTGGAATGGACTCGCTGTTCACCTGCTTGAGGTCAAACAATGACTGATTGAACACAGGCATCACCTGCCTTCAGTGTGACTCCACCTTTGCATGAAGACGCTTATATAGAGAAGAGCCACAGAGAGGCTGAAGGCGGAGCTTGATCCAGTGATGTCATTTCTGCCTATCAGCTTTTGTTTATTAAAGAAGGCAGCTGTAATAATATCGTAAAAGTTGAATTAAATCAAATTTAACCCAAATATTACACTCATTATATAAACAAACTAATAATTATCACCATTTAAAATATGAACTTTAAAATCAGTTATTGGTAGGTTAAAGGTCACACTCAAGGTAAATATTAATAATGATTTGGTGCTTTGCCTTTTTTTTTTAATTCTCCCAGTGAATTATGAAAAACAAACTAAACAAGTCTTCATTTTTATAACAAATGTTTGTGTTTTTGGATTTAAGGACTCTGGATGTTTTTGAGTTTTTAAATGTTTTCTGTTTATTCATTTATTATGTTTATGCATTGTGAAACATTTGACAAACACTACTTTGAAATAAATGTTTGGATAAAATAATATTTTTGATTATAAACATGTTTTTAAGAGATTTCATATATATATATATAAAATATGAAGCAACTGATTGCACTGTTCATACAAGCAGTAGCTTTAAAAGGCTAAAATATACCCAGAAATATCTTTCTAATATTTGTGAATTATGTACATGTAAACAAAAATCAAATGTTGATAATACTTGATAAGACAATAACACAGGGAACTTTTTCAAATGAAAGCTAACTTAAGATTTTAAAAAACCTTTCTCTAGTTCTGCTGTGGAGTTGGTGTATTAGGATATGTACCTTTAACTCTCTTCTGTGTTATTTATAGCACTGAATTCCATACTGGAGTGTCAGAGGTCTGTTAGTCCAGTATGTTCTGGCCAGCTGACAGCTGCCTCAGCACCTGCATAGACTGACAACAAATATTCATCTGCGCACACGCTTACAGGAAAGACACGAGCCCAGTAAACATACTGAGAAAAACGAATTATAAAATGAATATTAATGAACGATATCTCAAAGAAAAGGTGCTCAATAATTTAAAAACATTCATTAGTCCTCTTCCTTGGATAAAGAAATGACATGCGTGTGGGGTTCAGGCAGAACAGAAGACTCAGCCCCCCATAAGAGGGTAAATATGGAGGTTTCGGCTCAGGTTAGGAACAGCGTGAGTGATAAAACATGTCTTGAGATGATATCTGAAACACCAGCTCAATATTTTTTGTTCACAGAGCACATAAACAGATGATGCGTGTCTTCAGTGTTCAGCATTTATATCATAATGTCTGTAGCAAAATATATGACAATGTTTTGCAACATAAAAAAAATCTGTATTATATTGTGACATTAATTTAATAACAATTAAGCACCTGTATGTCTCATAACACACCTAAAAACTAACAGTTGATTATAGAAGAAACTCAGCTTAGAATGCGGCTGATTTGGCTCTAAGAACAGTTCTTAACCTGCTAACAGTTTTCAACCTGCCACTTCTGCCTTTAGGCTACAGCAACATCATGTAGTCAAACAGCACATCGTAAACAAACTGATAATACAAGTGTTCTTTACAAGTGTTCAGGAAGACACTTAAAATCTGCCCTCAGTATGACCAGACAACTGCCTGATGTTATCAACGTGATTTACAAATCATGAGAGAAATTCTATTAATTATATTCTGTTCTAAAAAGGCAACAACCCTGTTTACAAAGTGAGACGTTAAAAGACATCTGATGTGAAAAACAACATCTACACCCGAACCTTTGAAACATCTAAACATCTTTGGGATTAAGTGGAACCATGAACCAGTTCTTGTCACCATCACTGCCAGACTGACTGGTGCTGTTGTTGCTCAGGGCTGAACTTTGTGCAGCTCAGTCGAGCTCTTTACCCTGTTAAGACGAAGAGAGCTGTTCAGCTCACGATCAAGTCATTTTTAATGATTTGTCTCCCCCTGGTGGAGTTTCATTTCATTATTCCTAAAACACATTTACTCTGACACGATTTAGTGGCTGTTTTACCTTAATATATTTTAACATTATAAAGGCTCTGGGGGAAAAATGTTGTGTGTGTGTGTGTGTTGATCTCCACTTGGCTATTAAAAGTTTCTTTAAGGTCGTGTAAGTAGAAAAATAACATTTTGGATGGAAAGGAGGACGGGGATTTTGAAATGTGGATGGTGTGAAAACAATATTATTAATAATTAGAAATGAATAATATTAATATCACAAATGTATCGTATCAGGAAGAAAAGGATCCTTTAAGAATGTCGCATGCCAGAAAACAGACGCGTGTTTATTGATTGACAGTGTCAATATTTAAATAGTGTCACATGAGGACGAAGTTACTGTACTGACGTCACAGACATAATTCAGACTCTAGAGGAAACGGAGGGGAGGGGCATAACGGCCCGGAAGTTTATGCTGATTGGTCTAAAATCTTATTTGAATTCAATTAAGCACTATTTTAAATTGTAAGAATTTTAAAACCATAAAATGTACAAATGTAATCACGTTATTTAACTAGGCGTTTGATCAGTAGTTTTTATTGCGAATTCTGTACTCACTCAAAAAATACTATTTGTGTCTGAATTTCTCTAATGAAGATTTGACCGTAGCACGCACGCGCACACACACGCACACACGCACGCGCACACACACGCACGCACACACACACACACACACACGCACGCACGCGCACGCACACACACACACGCACACGCACACACACACACACGCACACACACATTGTGTAATTTTGTGTGTATGTGACACACAGCTTCTGTCTGTTATGTCACACTTGCACATGGTGGAAAATCTGGGACATTAGCACAACTCTCCTCCTGCAGTCACATCCCTCTGAACTCTAAAACTGAGACAGACAGACAGACAGATGGATAGAAGGGTGACTGGCTAATCTCTCACAGAAATAAAGTGCTTAGCACAATTGGTTTGGCAATAACACTATCCTCATGTCCACATGTTGATACAGACAAATAGACTGATTTATATTTACTATTATTTTTAGGTGGATTGACTAAGACACTTAACCTCATGTTACTTCAGGGTGGAACCTTCTGTTTGCAACTGATCATCAAGACGTGACATGAAAGTCATAGAAACACTGGATTTACTGAGGGCCACCACTACAATTCATATGGCCTGGGACAAAATGATAAGTGTCCTGGTCTGACCCCAGTCATAGAGGGAGGAATAACATTTGAATTCCTTTTCATCCACTCAGTTTTGTCAGGTACCCTCCTCAGTCTGCATCAATGTGAAATGTGCACTAACCGGACTAATTTCCTGTCAGACTCTTGGGTGGAGCTGGAGGGTCTGCTGTCATCGACCAATCAGAGAGAAGGAACATCTGGCTCCCAGGACACAGCAGCTTCTTTCCTGCAGGGGGAGCTAGAGAGAATTCTCCCAGTGGCTCAGTTAGAGTGTGAGAGAAGCGGTTTGTGTACCATCATTGTTTGTGCATGTCATCTGTCTCCTTTTTGTTTTTGTTATTATGCGTGTGTCGGTCATGGTGCTGGAAAATGACAAATCTCTTAGACTGCTGTTGTTTTGTCTCTGAATTCAGTCCTCACAGGTCGTGACCTCCAGAACATCAGGATCTCCCAAAGCAGTCAGTGAGGGCAGCAGCAGCACCGTCAACAGCAGCAGCAGCAGCAGCACCGTCAACAGCAGCAGCAGCACCGTCAACAGCAGCAGCAGCACCGTCAACAGCAGCAGCAGCAGCAGCACCGTCAACAGCAGCAGCAGCAGCAGCACCGGCTGTGTGACTATACAGCTGACAGACGCAAACAAACAGCGTCTCGCAGAAACATTATTGCCACAGTTTCAAACCAATCAACTGAATATTTGTGATGGTCTTTGCTGATGTTTGTCGTTGTAATTTTTTTTGATAGACAGACATATATGTACATATATATTTACTATTTTTACTAATTTACTATTATTCCTCAAAACTATGAAATAACACAATGTAACTTTGGGAATTATGGTGTGATAAATTTTTTTTAAATAAATTAAACTAGGTTATATTCTAGCATATTCAATGTAGTCACCCTTTTCTTAGAATTTACAAAAATGTTTTCTTGATGTTTTATTACCAAGTTTTATGAGTAATTATCTTGAGAAACTTTTGAAAGAGTTTTGAAGGAGTTCCCTCTATACTAGCCCTTATTAGCTGCTTGTTCTTCATTATTTGGTCCAAACCATTCATTTTCAAAACACTTTTAAAATAAAATTGTGATTTTCTGAAAAACAGAAATTAATATGTTGGTATAGTTATATTTTACTCTACATTAATCATTTTAAACATTTAAACAAACAGCTTTAGATGAAAAGATTTTTAGGATAATAAGAAACATTTCAGTCGAGTGTTTCCAAACTTTTGACTGGTAGTGTGTGTGTATATATATACAGTATATACAGTATGTAGCAAAAACCATTTGTTCAAGAATAACTAGGTTCAAGAAACCTACATAATGTTTGCACACACATGAATAAACACGAATCTCTGTCTTTCTCTCTATCTCTAGTCAGATGAGAGCGAGAGAGGAGTGAGTTCTGATTGGGTTTGGGACTGGTCCAGTCGGCCAGAGAACTTCCCACCCAAGTAAGACCCTCAAATCTGTACATTTCTTACAATCCTGAATTCTTTGATTTAGTTTAACATGTCTAGAATAGACAATAATAAAAATAAGGATGTTTTTGTAAGTTTCTTTGTGTATAATGACAGACTTCAGTCCAGGATAAAAGTACCAGTACCATAAGAAATCATGGAAGAAAAGAATTGAGGTCTGTTATTATGTGCTATTATGAACTATTAAAGTTCACAGAGAGAGTTTGTGCTCCATCAGGTTTGAGTAGCTCCTTAAATCTCTGAGGGGATCATTTTGCGTGGCCACACTATGAGTCTGAGTTTACTGAGGAGATGAGTCTTACCGTCTGCTTAAATCATCACAACTTTTAAACTGAAGCCTTTAATGCAGCAGAACTGCAGATGGTGGCAGTAAAAATGCACCAATATCGCTTTTCTATTAAAACAGAAACTGTCAGCCGTCCTGATGAATTTTTGTGACGCCTCAGAAACCCAGTCCATCAGGTCACGATGACGTTCATACATTACTCAACACAACAGTCAACTGAGTCATTCAGGCCTCAGACATGCAGGGTTTAAATTAACATGTAAACTGAACAGAGAGACTCTGAACTAGCCTGAATCTGTATTAGAAACAAAAAGCCTTAAAACAGTGAAGTGTATTTGCTAATTTATATTCTCACCCATATGCAGCTCTTGAGAAGTGATTTCTTATAATTATGTAGATTATATTGTTAAATAACCCCTGATACTCTCTGTCTCGCTCTGTCTTCAGGGAGTTTGTATTTCATCATCCAAAGCAGTCAGGCTCTTTGAGTGTGAGGAAGACTGAGGTGATGAAGAGGGGCTTGTTTTCTTCAGATGTTTTTCTCATTCTCCTCCCCTCTCATGCTCTGACTCTGGGTCTGGGGTGAGTCAGTCTGGGCTGCTTTAATCTTCTCAAATTGTCGTGTCTTAGTCATATTGTGAAGTAAACGCTGATGTAATGCTTTTTACAGGCCCACATGAAATCTGCTTGATGAGGAATGTTTGAATTGATAATCAAATCTTGCTTTTGTATGGTTGTAAATCTGACCATACTTTTAATCCTTGTTCATCTGCTCTGAAAGTCTACAAGAGATTTGTGAGATTACTGGGCTGCTTTTTCAGAAGACAAATCTAAGAAACAATTGTTCTCCCTTTAATCTCATAGCAATCTCATTTGTAATGGTTCTTTCTTATGTGTTTTCCCCACAAATGAGCACAGAAAATAAAACAAAGATTTTAAGATCTTCTACGACATCACCTCCAAACTGAAAACACTAATGCATTCAGGAATAGGAGCTAGTTCTGTGCTGTTTGACATATGGAATAAATTCATAATCCAACAAATAAAACAAACGTTTGTACCGTTTGGATTTTTTAAAATGCTCTATTCAATTAAACAATTAATTGAGTTTACTGTGTCCTCCGTTTCATAACAGGCCATAAAGTTACATAAGAGAATATAAACACTTCAAGACCATTAAAGCACAAATGTTGACAGATTATGATTTTATCCTTCTGTCTTATTTTTCAGAATATACATAGGGAAGCGTCTGGCATCCTCTTCCTCCAGCACGCTGTGACATGTGACTTTCAGCAGCTCACCGATTGGTTGAGACCGCTGCCTCTAGCACTGTAGATCACTCACATCTTTTCTCCTTACATGATGAGCCCTTTTAGCAACTGTTTGTCTGTCTCTCACACCGTATGTCCTTTGTGTATGTCTCCTTAGATGAATCTGCCCCTTTCAATGTTTTTGTATTTAAAGATGAAAAGAATGTGTCCACATGAGTGACGAAAGTAAAACAGCAATTTCTCAACATTTCAGTAAAAGCTTCCACAGAAGAGGTGAAGATAAGACAGGCATGAATCTGGAGCTCTTACACTGACAGATTGATCTGATGAAGATTAATGACAGCTGGCGATTTCTGGCAGCACCAGGAACAGTTTGTAGAACTTTATGAAAATGAACAGTGACACAAACATTTCTAGTGTAGGCAAGATGGAAACATTCAATTCATGTGAGCAAACCTACTGTTATTAATCTCTGAAACATGATGTGTGGAGAACAGTGTCAGTAATTCTCTCAATAATTCTTCATATGCTGCACTACAAACACACAAACACATTTTTAAGGAACACAATTACTGTCAGTGAGAACGAGGCATAAGAGACTAAACAAAGACACCAGTATTAACCATTTAAATGAAGCATCTAACAGGAAACAGAAGGTTCAGTTTGATTGTTTGTGTAACGGTTGTTTGTTTCAAACATCTGCTCATCTTGAAAGCAAAAACAAATGACAAATATTAATGTGTAGAATATGAAGATAATTTGAAATCCGGTTTTCTGCTCAGATTTCTTATTTTTAGCTCAACCACAATAAATGTCGGTAAACCTATTGCCTCATCTCGTGTACTTAAAATTGTTGTGATGTTTCACCACTAACATACAAATACAGAAAAGTACCACAGTACTACCATGTTTTTGCAGTAAGTACAACTGTATACTGTTGTATAACTTGAAATGCAGGATAAAATGAATGTCATTAATTATCCTTTAGTCAGGTACACAGTGTTGTGTAACGTACTGGATAAGACATTTACATTTATTCATTTGGCAGACGCTTACAGTGAATTCACACATTTTTTTTGAATCAGTTCTTGCATTGCCCTGGGATCGAACCCACAACCTTTGCGCTGCTCACGCAACGCTCTACCAGTGGAGCTACAGGAAGACGGGATCAGAGTCGATGGCTGATGGTTAGGAATTGGTTCGCTGTAGTTAAGCAGGACTCGAACTCGACACTCAGCTCGCGCACCAGTCGTCTGACGTCATTGCGCGTTTTCGCGCCATATTTGAGTGTGCACGTGAGTGTAGAATGCGCGCGCTCGGAAAGCAGATCATGCGGACTGATAGCTGAGTAACTGACTTCATCATCATCATCATCATCATCACCGTACAGACGTGAGGTGAGGTGAGTACATGATGACTGAACGCGTTCTTACGCTGTGTGTAGAGTAAACGCTGTCGTGTTGTAGATGTGGACGGTAGTTTTCTCAAGAAAGTTAAAAGGTGCTGATGTGTGTTAAGTAAATGTGTTAATGTGTTATACTATCACACTTTTGATTATGTAGTGTATGTAGTGTAAACTGGTACAGTCTTGTGTTACAAGTGCAAACGTTTGTGGGTCCGATTCCCAGTGAACACAAGTACTGATAAAATGTACATTTTGAATTCACTTTAAGTTGTGTTGGAAAAGTGTCTGTAAATACATTCTGCAGTGTATTTCAGTTACCTAAACAGAAATGAAAGAAACGTATTTATTTATTTAATGCCCAACATGTCATGGTTTATGGCTTGAATACAATATGTGTAATGAAGTGGATTATTGTTAGTCTCGTGAGATCTCATGGGTTTGTTTGTGTGTCATTTTAGTGGGAGCAGCTGCTGAGATCAAACTGAGTTTTAAACACTGAATGTTTTTAAGAGTGATGTAGCTGAGGTTCTGTAATATCTGATCCCAGCACCAGCTCAGAGTTTGAAGAGAGAGAGACAGAGATCAGACCCATATCACCAGAACAAGTACCATTTAAATGAAGCATTAGTATGTTGACTAGCTGCTGTCTGAACTGTGTTGGACAGTATTTCTGTACAGTGACAGTGAACAGATACAAGTGCCCCCAAAAAATGTACCACAACATCCTTTCTCAAAGCCCTTTACTTACCATTCATCTTTTCTACCTGCTCGCTCTCTCTCTCTCTCTC
>JAZGTK010012517.1:0-14881 GCA_036877625.1 Ambastaia sidthimunki
CTCACAAAGATAGATGTACAAGCGCGCACACACACACACATCTCTCGTATAAAACTCAAAACGTCGTCTGATTCTCAGCAGATTAAAGCAACACCTCCACAGTGATGAAAATTTCCTCCAGGTTACTGGCGAAGTTTTCCATCTCTGTGATCTTCTCACTCAGTGCGCGTCTGCGTTTGGCCAGTTCGTTCTAGAAATAAAGGTTATAATCATATCACACACTTTATTTACAGCAGATGTTTATGAATCGTGTTTTACCTTCAGGTGTTCTGCAGCCGCGTCAAGCGCGAGGACTCGGTGACTTGTGTGCGCTGCAGCGGTCGTGTATGTCGGGATGTTGCAGTCGGTGCAGAATGCATCAGGTCTGTGCGAGTCCTGCACCATCACGAAAGCATCTTTATCAGCTGCCTCCTCCTCCTCATCTTCACTTGCCGTCGGCTCCTCTGCGATCACGTCTAAATGACCTCTGACTTCAAACGTGTCCATGCTGATAATATCAAACCAGCTGTGTTCGAGACTCACAGACACAGACTCCAGACTGCTTAGCAAAACCAAAAACCATAAAAGCTAGTAAAAAGCGAATGAACAATAAAGTGCACACCGATGTAAACTGGAATGTTATTGTGCCTCAAACGGAAAGCAGGATCTAAGTCTATTGCTGTTTCAGAAAGTGCACCCGGTTTTTATTATATGTATCATGCAATAACAATAAAAAAAAATCAAATCTAAAGATCGTCAAAGCACCAAAAGGAGACAGAAATACCTTAAGCAACGTGTTCAGTGTTGGGCGTCTGAAAGCTGTTCCGTGTGTGTGTAAAACTCACGACAGATAAATATAGACCCTCTCAAATTTCCGCAGGAGCTTTAACTGACCGCAGCAAAGCAACCAAATCTCACACCAGAGGATTCATATACATTCACATACAATACTAATATTACATAAAACTGCGCCCTTGACCGATGCCTGTGAATTATACATGTAATTTTAAAGTCTGTAACCGTGTGTGTGTAAAGTGCATGTCTATGCAAGTTTTAGTCTGTCACTAAAGTCTGTCACATATGACATTGAAGTACAGGGAGAGCAATTTGAGAGCACATGTCTCAACGAACAAGATTACAATATAGTAAAGTAACAATTCGTCAAAATTACAGAAAATGAGACAACCATACAATAGCCAAGCAAAGAAGTATACCAAGAAATGAATAACATACTAAATGAATAACAGTAATAGAAATAGTTATAACAAGTAAACCAATATATACCACAATTGTACACAGAAACTGCATGCCGTATTTTTGTAGGTCAACCCCGGAAGTTAAATTACTTTACAATTATACATTTGGCTGATGTTTTTATAGCGACTTACGGTATATCCAAGGTATACATTTTATCAGTATGTGTATTCCGTGGTTATCAGACCCAAAAATAAGAACTGCAATCAACAAATTTTATCATACACATTTTGTCCATTGAGGTAATCTTCACAAATTAAGATTTCGGATTAATTTTGAAGCCTAAATACAATTGCCACAAATAAAAGATACCCTTATGCTATAAACAAACTATAAAAACTTTAGGACACAGCGGCTGTGACATATACCGTGTCACAGGTATCAATAAAACATATTGTAAAATATTAAAACATATTGCCCATATATGAACAGCATTTCCTGCATTATCAGCATTATTTATGTGACGTACCACCTGCTACTATAACAAATGACGAAAAGTACTTCAGCTCTGTATCTGCTTATTTGTGCATCTAAACATGTTAAGTAGAAAACACTGTATCTAAAAGTTCAGTACTGTAATGCAAATACAACAGGTGCAAGACGTATAGTGGCGGTATAATCTTTAAGTATTAGGAACACAGATAACAAGGCATTAAAGAACAAGTTAAATAGAAAAGTAAAAATGAAAGTGTTACTACAGTTAAATAGCAATACAAGTTAAATAGAAAAGTAAAAATGAAAGTGTTACTACAACACAACAGGTGTAAGAGTAACACAAGTAATAAGGAACACAGATAACAAGGCTATAAATGTAAACTTTTTTTATGTTCTGCTCATTTTCCTCCCTGTTGAGTTTTTCTTTATACAGACTATTGCACTTGATAATCGTTCATTTGTCCTGTTTATTTGTCTCTATATTCTCATATCCTGATAAGCGCACCCTAAAACATGGTGCCGCTACCCACAATCCAATGTGCAATGGCGTAGTTTCCCAAACTTGTTGAACGTTGAAAGCGCCGAATCACGTGATTGGCTGCGACGTGACGCCAGCTGTGAAACACAAACACGAGCGTGAGCGACGCGCACGGTGACGGAACGGACTAGCGGTTTAAACCGACGCGTTCAATGACAGCGACGGCTGTAAACTAAAGTTCACTGTGGAGTGTGAACCGGGTTTAATGCGGACGACCTCGCGCTGCTCTTCCCTGGTCTGCCGCGCTTCTGTGAGCCCAACCTGTGGGAGCCGCAGTTCTTCAGCGCGCCGCGGAGCGATGCTGACGCGCCGCGCGGACAGCTGGAGCGATACTTCCGCCGTGTATCGTGCTGGAAACGCTCTTCAGCGTCAGTGGAAACGATGAGCAGTAACACGACGAGAATCTACACGAGTTTAAACGCATCGGGATGCGGGACGAGATCACACGCGCTAAAGACACGCTGCGCGCGGTGGGATGAAAAACAGCTCAGTTGTTTCTGAACAGACAAATAATAGACATCGTTAAAACGCCTTCAGCTCATTTTAGTAATGATTTCTTGTACTTTATTCAGTGACACTTTAACTTTTGCTCTACTCTCACCTAGAACATACTTACATTTTCTTCTGCTCTGTTCTGCTGCTCATAGTGAATGTATGTGTTGCTATAGTTGGTCCATATAATCGTGTAATGTAAGCTGTTCATTTTGCATTCGGTTTGTCAGATTGTACACAGTCACTCCAGCGCTGACAGTCTTGTGCAGCTGATGAAGATCTATGAGGAGGAAGATGAGGCTTGATGATAGAGCTTGCCACTGGTAAACTGGTGATTCATACCTGCTCAGTACCTCCAGTATTCACTTTCCTTTATACATTTACCTGAAAGTTGATGTTAAATATTAAAAACTCATGACCATATTATTTCTCACTCGCAAGTCTTTATATCTGTGTAGAAATGCCTGCAGTATGAGGAGTTTAGGGCCAAAGCGTGTGTATGAAATAGAGGCAGAGATGAATGAATGGAATCAGTGTGGACCGACGGCTGTTCATTCTATACAGGACATCACTGCTGTATACTTCAGACACATTAACCTCTGACAGATCTCTGACACACATAGAGAGCTGCTGTTTATTTATTCAGGTTTTCATATTTAAATTTTGTTTTGCTTCTCATATTAATGAACTTAAAAAGTATAAAGTGACATTGAATAGGTATTTTAGATTTAGTTCTCATCATCATTTTGAAAAATGTACCATAACACTGTGTAAAAACGTGAAGTTTGTGAGGAGAGATCTGTCAGTTTTTTCTCATTTTTATAGGGTTTACACTAACAAAAACTAAAAATGTGTGATAATTCAAAATGCTATATTGTAATATACATTGTTGTGGAATCCAAAAATTGACATGCTCATTCTTTAGCTGTGATGTAATGCACAAATATATGCAGATCCTTTGCATTTCTAGTCTAATTAAGTAATATACATAAAAATGCTTTTACATTTTTTTGTTTAAAAACGTGCAAGGTTTGATTAGTCATTAATACAACTGGATAGGCTGTATGTGAACATGTATGTACATATTTATAAATGTGCTGATCTTTATAAAGATGTCACATATGATGTAATGTTTGTATTGTAATGCGTGTGTACTGTGTGTTCAGGAATGGTGAAACAGATGGAGGAGGATCAGAAAAGATTTGGTCATGCATCTTGAGTGACAGCCACACACCGACAGGAGAGACTAAGATTGTTATTGGCTAAGGAGACACTACAGCACATGAGATCAGAGAGATGTGCATCAAACGCAAGAAACATGACGTACAAGACAAAGTTTGTGTGTGCTCATGTATATATGTGTGTATTTATGTTTGTGTTGTGGGTTTCTGTAACACCGAGATATTTCTCACTGTTAATTTGTCTGTGTGTTCACCACGTGGGGGAGCAGTTTCACATGTCTAACTCATCCGCTGCATTGTAAAGTGTATTATGGGAATTCTCATGTGGAGTTGGTGTGTGTGGTTTCCTGTAGCCTTTCATAATGTCATATTCACAAAGATCCTTATTTCAGTTCAAGGCTGCCCTGCTGGTTACCATAGTGATGAGTGAATCATGTCATCTGTGTTGTTACTAATTCATATTTCATTTTTGTTCTGTCAGATGTCACATACACAGTTTGTTTATATTGTGTGTGTGTGTGTGTGTGTGTGTGTGTGTGTGTGTGTGTGTGTGTGTAGATGTAGGGCAGTGTGGCGGAGAGTGTCCGGTCAGCAGCGGACTTGAGCTGCAGTGGAGCTGCATGACTGCAGTTATGAGGAGCTGCTGCTACTGACATATCCAGAGTACACAGTGCCACATCAGGGGACACATACACACACAAACACAAAGTGTATTTTTAACAGAACATGATCTACTGTACTAAAGAACATTGTGTGTGTTTATGGTACAGAGCTGGTACAGGATCTTTGTGGTACAGGAGCAGGTGAGGAATTTTTACACCTGTCAGGACCCAGTAGAGCTTCAGGTTTTTCAGGTAGATGTAACCCCGCCCTCACACACCTGCAGCAGCGACTCAAACAACTGGAGAGTAAAAGAGGAACGTTTTTATCACGCAGAGCTTACCTAATGAAATGAACACCACACACTATAAGCTAGTGATGACTTTAGTGAAGTTATTACGCTCATCCATCATTAAGCTGGATTTAGGCTTTATTGTGTGTGAGTGTATTAAGCTACAGTAAAACCTTCTAAAATTCCTAAGCGATAGAAAAATGCAGCTCAGCTCATCTTCATGTAATGTCATCTCTGCTGTGCATGTCCTCCTGTTGGCTGAGGTCTGTTCGGAGAGAAAAACAGACCAATTATCAGGACTCGCCCAACACAGATTTGTTGACTAGGCTCACTGACTAGTTGATTGTAATAAGTGGTTTTGCACATTCCTGTGTGTGTTTTTGCAGGACAGTGTTCAGACTCACAAGCAGCAGCAACAACCTTCAGTACTGCAGAAATCCAAGCAGCACCTCCAACACCACACAGCACAGCTGGTGAGTAATGCGCCTGTAACCATGGTAACTGCAACCCACTGCATCACCTCACGAAGCATCCCATAATGAGTCATGGTAACAGTACTGTAGGATTCTGTGGGCGGCCGAGTTGTCACGGTGACTGAGTCTCTTAAGAGTCCAGTAGGGTTCACAGTCCCAGAATTCCTTGTGCTGTTCGTGTGATTTGGTAAAAGTTTATCAGTTCACAGGGGCCGGAATGTTGTTTAAGCTCCTAACAGAATGACAGTTATACATACTAGCTCTGTTTTGAAACCTGGTTATCTGCCTACCTTGACAGCATGTCATGGACTCATGAAGAAAAGTGAAATGATTGGCCAGATATGGTGACCCATACTTGGGTCCTGTGCATTTAGCCCATCCAGTTAGTGCACACACATTGGAGTAGTGGGCAGCACCGCAGGAACAATGGGGGTTAGGTGCCTCAAATTGGTTAAAAAGGTTTCTTATAGGGCAACATTGCATATATCAATCCCAGAATGCCTTGCACTAACCTCTAACCCCAAAAGATTGAAATCTATTCAGATTGATACATAATAAATGCATTTTTTTACCCGGTATGTGTGATTTACACACTCTTATCAGTATCACTCACTGTTGGAATTCAAGTCAAATCTTAGAAGCTCTTTGTGTGGAACATATTGTTGTCTATATATATGTATAAAGTCTGAGTTTCAGTTTCAGTTGGATGGTGATTTATGTAGACAGTTGAGTGCTAATCTCTGGTTTAGACACAGTCACTCTGAACAGGCTTTTGTGTGTGTGTTTATTTAAAAGAGAGTAAAGAAGGGAACTGAGGAGCAGCAGATGAAGGAGTGGGTGGAAAAAGAGAGAGAAGACACTAAACTGGCTCTGCAGTTTTAGAGTGGTGAGAACGTGTGTTTGAGTGTGTGAGTGCATGTGTGTGAGCCATTTAAAAGATGGCTTTAAAATGTTAAGATGTTCCTTTGATTTTTTTAATGAACCTGATGTGAATTGAAACCAGTTCTCGATTTCTAATCTAACTTTTGTCAAAATTTGTCTTCTGTGTGTGTATTGCTGAGTGTAGAGGCATCAGGGTCAGTATGTGATTAAAAACTGCTCATTTGAGGCCAGGGTTACATGACTCCAACAACGATGTCTTGCAACCAATGTCAATCATAATAATGTGTCCTGGTGGAGCTGCATTAGCAAATCCTGGCCAGACACCTCCTCCTGCCTCTCCCCTTCCTCCACCACCCCTGCATCTGGCTCCGCGTGCACCCACCAAATAGATACAGGCTGCATAACACTGGTGAGTGTGAGTCACAGGGTTTTTTTTTTTAAACAAAGGCATTAGTCTATTTTTTAGACCATTAATGAGTTTAACAGGCAGAAAAGTGTTACAATGCAAAAAATCTAAATGGTTGTAAATTAGCCTAATTTTATTGGTGCCAATATGACCTCCTTTATGTTGATCGTCTGAGTAAAGTACACGCATGTTTATGGTTTCTGCTTCAGGCTTGATAGACAAACTTTCAATGTAATTGCAGCCTGGTCAGAAATAACTACACAAGGTCACAACCTGCACAGAGCTCGTTGACGTCAGAGACAGCCTTGTGTCAGCTATCCATCAGGGTGTGACCCTATAGAAAGTCCTGCCCCCTGCTGGCCCTGCCCCCGGCACAGTCTCTGAGTTGGAGCAAAGCATCGAAGCTGCCGTGCTGAGAATGAAGTCCTCCAATGATTCTGATAATGAAGAACGCTCGGATACATTTCCTGGAAACTGGGACATTTAAAATGACACAAGCACCTCAGTCATCTGTGATCCAAACCCTCATCTGCTGCACCTACACCAACAGATTATAAAACCCAAAGTCTGTAGCACTTATTCTGCTGTGCCATCTTCAGTTTCTGGTGAAAGACGTGTGTGTGAATATTGAGAAAAATTAAAAAGATTTTCTTAGCATTTGACAATCACTTTGTCTGACTTCTCCAAAGAGAATTTTTTCTTTGAAGTTCCCGTCGTTGAACAATTTGTTTCTTGTTCAAACCCAGTTTCAATTCCTTATGTAATTACGTGTTTTGGCTCATTGGTACAGTTGTCTACAATTTACACAAGCCCTAAAAGACTTGAAACTAATATGTTGATTCTTAGTAAGCGATCAGTCAAATCCTTTACAACTTCTTAACATTCTTTTATCATGTTACCCCTCACATCCGAAAATCAAAATCCGTCAGATGTATGTTCTATAAATATCTATGATATGGATTGTAATGTGGTACATGTGTGTATTCTTTTCAGGTGTAAACCAACTTTAAACATAGTATCCATTGTTTTTAATATACACTTTGCACTTACTATTTGCAGTATGTATTGCTGAACATGTCCAATCATTTTTCTAATTTCTGTTTTTTTTTATATATCTTAGTATTGTTTGTAAAGCTGCTTTGACGCAATGTAAAAAGTGACTGTGATTGAGAGAAACTGTCCATCCTTCTGTGGGTTCACACTAGTCATCCGGGAAAAAATGGCGCTCCTAAAACATTGCCTAGTTTCACTGAAAAAAATGTCTGGAACAACACATTTCATGTTTGGATGAAATCTTTAAAGCCAACTTATACCTCAAATCAGGTCGGTATCCTGTTACTGATTTTTGATCATGCTCGATGTGGGAAAATTTAGTTTTGGGTTTTTTCGTTACAGTATATTTCACTATTACGGAGCTATAAAATACAAACCTAACCCCAATGGTAATTTGTCTCTATGTTTTCATCATTCTTCTCCACTTTATCCGGGTTGAGGAGGCAACAGGCAGAGTAGGGTCCTGTTCCTGTTAAAATTAAAAATGCTGGTGCCGGCAGTCAGTTTGGGGGTCTCTAGTATCTGCTGCGAAATTTCTAATGAATGAACTCAGATTCTGCATCTACACATCAGAAAACAGGCTCCGTCCCTGCTAAGATCTGTGATGGTTTCTATTGTTTTTTAAGCAGGGTCTGTGTATATGTGTTTGTGGTACAAAGATCCTAAGCATCACAGAATTCATGCATTCCACAGAAACATGGTTTGCACAGTTACATTAACAAAAAATTATTAATGATAAAAATAGACGACACAAATGTGTGGAAAGTCACATCTGGATCGCAAGACTTGTAATACTGATACAATCAATAGCAGTCTTGTGTGGGATGCATGTTGCCAAGGCAACACGTCCTTTCACCAATCAGATGGCAAGAAAGAGACACCCACTGCTGCTGTCTAAGTCTCTTACTTCACAGGAAGAAACATCAACAAAGTGGTATACAGATAATTTACCTTTATAAACCTGCAGTCATGTAATATAAAACAGAGCCCAGAGTTTTCCTTTATAAACTATATTTCAACAATTATTGATTGTACAATTTTGATTAACAACAGTTCTTTCAGAAAGAGGGAAAGTGTCAAAATTTTCAGCACGTGTTAAAAATACAAATGTTAATACACCAGCCACAACATGAATCTTAAAGAAGAACCCTGGGTAGCTTTGATGTGCCAGTCAAAAACTCAGGAAAGGCAGAGATTATTCCAAAGAAAAAGCACACATAAATTATCCCATCACTCAACTGTCACATACACACACGCACTGGAACAGCAGAGGTGGGGGTTTGCACATCACAAACACACTGAGCAAAATCTGCACCATACAAGCAAAATTTCTTCAAAGTATGTATTTGTAGCAGATTTGGCTTATATTTTCATTTTATAACAATAACAATATTCTTTATGCAACAAAAAAAAAGACAGTGGCGTCCTGTTGTCTGAGGCCAGTATTGCATCATAGGCTGTGCATACACAGTTCAGCCTCCTTACACAGGACGATTCTATTGAAACCAGTTTGATAAGAGATTAGCAGTGGGCTGGTGGACACTCCAGATAGCGCCACCTTCAGGCACTTTGTGATTTTGCAGTTCATGCGTGCATGTGCATATCAAACTATTTCACACTGCATGAAGCCCTGAGATCTGCAGCTGCAATTCTCTTCAGTCCAACAATACGAGCATACAGAGATACACTGTGTATGTGTGTAACTCTCCTCTTACTGACCGTAAATAGCCCTTTAACCAGGAGTCATAGATTACAAACACATATAGCAGGAGTCACACACATGAGTTCAGTGAGATAAACAGAATGTGTTCAGTTATCAATGCCCAGTTTGGAAATTCCCTGGCGAACTTCATGCAGCTCATCAATCTTTCCATCCAGAACATCCATGAACTTCTTCAATTCACTCTTCATGTTTTGCTGTTTCTGCTGGTTGGCGTCAATTTCAGTCTGCAGAAGTTTCATGTTCTCACTCATGTCTCTATTGGCAAGTTCTGCTGCCTGTAAAACATTATCAACAGGTGATACAACACACACATGTGCAGTCTCAGGTGTATGGACACACATTAAAAGCATTAAACACAAACAAGGTTATTAAACAAACCAGACATGAGACTTTTATTACTATTTTACCCACTTCAGTGTTAAACTAGTAAATTAAACTGAATTTACTGAATCCACAATTTTCTTTGCCTTGACCTTACAGACACTCTGTGTTTCTTCATTTCCAAAAAGACTGCATGTATATGTGGTTTATAAATGTTACACATGCAAATATTTGAGCATGAGGCCTTAGAGGTTAAAGTGCGTCGAACATGCGCTTATGAGAACAGTTCAGACAGTTGCTCTAAAGTTAGATGGAATGCAGAACAGATGGAACGCAGCAGCTGCAAAGTTAAACTGAGACGCAAACCAGCAAATCCGTTTCTAAAACACATTTCATTTTTAAAATATAAAAAACAACCAGGAAATAAACTAAATGAAATTTAAAATATACATGAAACATAAAATATTTAAAATATATACAAACAGAAAAAAAAAATTACTTGAATAAAAAGGTAATAATCACAACAATAAAAAATAAATAAAAAAATAAAAAATTTAATTCCAAAATTGTTCCAGTACCATAAAACACCGAAACTAGTAAAATTAGTCTTGAGTTCTAAAACATTAATATATTAAACTTCAGCCTCTATTAAAGTGTGTTATGCATGTAACTTAATGAACTTTATGATAAAGTTCAAAAAGTTCTGCTAATGTTACTGCAAGAATGTTTTTGATGACTTTGAGATACCTTTCAGAGAATGTTAGCCAACATTCTGAGAACGTTCCCTGTTAGCTAGGTATACGCTACTTTTAAACAATATGTATTGTGACAGTATTGTCAAATTGTGAAAGTATTGTATATCTATGTAAATAAATTTAAATGAACGCTTGAATAATTGTGATTGACTGTCACTTTCTGTTTTTAATGTGTCTATGTTGCAGAGGCAGTGCAGCATTGTGTGTTAGCAGACCTGAAGTTTTTTTACCTGAAGTTTAGCTGTTAGACTCTCACACTCGGCCATGAGCTGTGGAATAATTTCTGCCTGTTTCCGAAGGTTCTCCAGCTCCTGAAAAGCATGACACACAAATGGCAGACATACAGGTGTTTGTGTGTGTACTGGTATTCACTATGTTATGGTGACCAAATATCCTCAAAAATCACTAATATATGACTTAATGTACATGATATGTGCATAAAGGTTTCATAGTGAAAATTGCTTTTTCTTTTTTCTCATTTTAGCTTTTCTTGTGCTGCAGGTCGGAACACTGCTTGTTAACACAAATCAAATTCAGACTGGCTGTTTTCTGTATTTTTAAAGCAATAAAGGATACAAATAAACCTCAAAACAGATAATTACAACTATAGTTATAATATAGGCTAATATTTTATAGATCTGGTAAAACGTATACAGTTATAAAACTTTTGTGATATGGTAAAAATAAAAATAAATTCCTTGCATTATTGCATTTTAGCTTCTCATATTATTGCCTCCTTAGTATGAATCGTATCTATGCCTAAATGTAAATAGTATAAATGTATTGCTTAGATCTTATAACAGATTACGTAAGGGACATCGGCACAATTATATAAGACAAATAAGTGAGTGAGTTTATAATATAAGTGAGTTATCACAATTCTATTTGACTGAATATTTTGTCTCATTTTGCGAGCAGGTGAAAATTGTCATCTTATTTCTTCCAGTGCTCTGAAATATCTAAAAAAAAGTCCTCAATATTAGTGCACATCAACTTGCAACCACTTAAGGGAGAATTAAAGAAAGAAAGCATGTTTCTTTCTTTGATGTGATCTTCCACACTCTGTTCGGTCTGCCTCATCCCATATCGTATTCAAAAAACTACTAAAAACCCACCTCTACTAAAAAGTAACTAGTCTAACCCTCATCTCAAAAAAACAAAACAAAAAAAAAACCTTTTTTCCCCTCTCTCAACAGGAATCCACTCAAACACTGAAGTATTGTATGCTAGGAAAATTGTATCGGCTATGCGATACAATTATACGGCTATGCGTATTGTCATCTTGTGATTTATCGCTTCTTTGTTTTCCTCACTTTGTAGGTCGCTTTGCACAAAAGCGTCTGCTAAATGCCTAAATGTAAATGTAAATGAAAGCAGAGGGACCCACCCACAGACCCTCCTTTTAAAGTAATCAGGACAGAAGAGGTTGAAAGTGGACAAAAGAGACGGATTAAAACAACAGGTATAAACGGGAATGTGTCTCTCTCTACCACTTGTGATCCGATCGACCCAAACGCATCTTAATACCAGGGGCCTAAGTGTGTGTGTGTGTGTGTCTTACCTGTTGCTTGTCCTGTAGCTCCACCTCCAGCTCATGAATTTTAACCGTCAGTTGAGTATTTCTCTCTCTCTCCACATTCATCTCCTGACACTGAACTTCCAGCTCTGAGATCTACACACACACCTCACTATAGTTTCTCAAATTCAACCCAACTTTACAGTTTTTAAATATCATTTCAATCATGATGGTTGATTTTGTGTCACTGCTGCTCTGATGAACACTTCTGTGCTGTCAGTCATCTGACTCACCCGGTTCCTCAGCTCGGCGTTCTCCTCCTGACTTTGGGTCACTTGACTCTTCCAGCTCTCTGCGTTGCTATTTGCCTCCTGAAGAGCATCCAGCAGACGAGTGTTGCTCTCCTTCAGCGTCTCCAGCTCCGTTTCCCACTTCTTACTGTTAGACACACAAACATAGTCACACACACTCAGCCCAACAGTGTTTCTAGTACAAACTGAAATTACTGATTCAGATCTGACGTGAGTGTGTTATTAACATCACAGTACTCAAAAGTTTAAATATTTACAATCCCAGTGTACCCAATATTGGGAAAACTGGGCATACTAACCCCATACTGTGAAAAACTACATTGTTGATCACTGAAATGCACCATGGGATTGTGTTAGGAAGACCAGTGATGGGAGGAGTCAGCAGTGACCCTATGATTCCAGAATACACTTGTCTAGATTTTGTAACAGACTTGTTCTGTGTGTGTTACCTTTGCTCTACAACAGACTTCAGCCGGTCATTCTCGCTCTTCTGCACTGGATTTTCTGGGTCACCATGTGAAATCTTCTCATCATCGGTTCCATTAATGCTTGACGCCTGATTGGCTGATGGAGTTTCACGCCCCGATTCCTGTTGCGATGACAAATATTCATGTAATACAAATATCAAGCTCCAATCTAATTCTACACAAATAACTGTGATGGAGTAATGCTTTTCAAAACTAGTGGTTTCGTATATCACTCAGAAAGTCACTTCCCGTGTAAGTGGTGGTCCTTGGACAGAATGGCCTCATAACTTCATGTAGCAAAACCCAGAAAATTAATATGGTGAAATAGTATTGATCACTGTTGAAGTTTACAATTGATTACGTTTAAAGAAAATTGGTGTAAATCTGGTGACCCGAAAAAGAACATTTGCTTGTGTTTTAATGAGAACAAACAGGCTGGTGTCGTATGCACCTGTGACTGATCACTGGATGTCTCCATCTTCTCCTGAGACTTCTCTCTGGCCAGTTTCGCCGCCTCTTTCACTTCCTGGAACTTCTCTGCAAACTGTCAAAATAGAAAACAAAGAGATTAAACGTCACCTCTGACTATTAAGAAGAAAACAGAAGTATGTTTACAAACAACTGGGCACAAACATGATCTTTAGTACTACACATTAATATGACCATCACAATACATTTAACATACTTGCAGCACATAAATTCTGCCTTTATGTGTGCATGTATGCGCTACAGTGTGTCATTGTGCATGTGGTATTGTGTATGCTTGTCTGAGAGCATGCTGCGAATACGTTTGTGACGTGTTTGTTTTTCTGATGAAAATGTCTACCTTGAATGCATTATAAAATGCTTTGGATAAAAGTGTAATTGCATGTGTGATGTGTGTGTTGGCAGACCTTGGACAGCTGTTGTTCAGAGGCAAAGCCAAGTCCAAATACTGTGTTTGCTCGACTGTCGGCCCATTGGCCAAACTTCTGTGAAGTTTTTGTGAAGTTCATATTGGGAGTAATAGTGCTGTTGATGATAACCTGAAGAAATCAACACGAGACATTGAAACACATGTATGTGTCAACAGATCAGCACTTTTCATTTCATTGCCTATTTGAGATAAATGTTTGTTGCGTTCCTCAATCTTGTTTTTTGCTTTGGATTAAAGTTTCTGCACTAATCCTAAACATAAATATAAATGCAAATGCATTATTCATAGGTAGCTTATTTGATCATAACTGTGGTTTAATGTATGTGCTGATTAAATTCTGTTTCTTGAAGGTTGTTGTGGACTCCACCAGAGAACCAGGGAAAGGCTCTGGAAAGCAGATTTCAGCTTGTAAGCAATAAACTTGCACAGTCTTTGTTCATTCATGCGACTATGTGTGATGTCACTTCCTTTTCGAAAAAGATCCTCAGTGTGTACAAAAAGAAACAGAAGCAAAGAAGCTGAGGTGATTTAAGCTAAATCAGCACACACACAGTTGTGTGTGAGTGGCTGGAGTCTGAAAGTAATTTAATCAATCTGATCCTAAAAATTCTGTGATTTTGTTCATTCCTGAAGCTGATTACATTAAAACACGTGTGTAAACATTTCATCTCTGTGCAAAAGTGTGTATGTTGTTGAGAGACATTCCTCATGGATCTGCTTTCTGAGAATGACAACAGCAGGTGTGTGTGTGTGTGTGTGTGTGTGTGTGTATATCTCCAGCAGGTCTGTGCTGTGACATCATCACTGCCTTTATGCTGAGGGACCGATCCAAATCTCCATGGCAACATGAACCTTAATCCACTGCAGAGGGAGACCCTTAGAGCAGTGAGTGTGTGTCTATGTATGTGTGTGGGGTGTAAGATATGAGCTAAATATTTTATTATCTGTTGTGTTTTTGCATCTTAAATTATCATAATTCACAAGGAATAAACATCTTAATAAAACAGATTCAATGACTGTAAGTGACTTTGGACAAAAAACAGCTGGTAAATAAATGAATGGAAATGTCATGTGAACATATTACTAATGGTAACAGGAGCGTGTGTGTGGAGCTCTTCACATTAGTGAGCAACCTTCACGTCAAATACAAACATATAACCAAATACAAATCAATAATCAACTGTTAATTTATATTTAAAATAAACACAGAATGAGGCCAGAACTATGAGCAGATCATCATTAACCTGGTATAAAAACAGTGAAGAAATGCACTCTCTCTCTCTCTCT
>JAZGTK010012518.1:0-14881 GCA_036877625.1 Ambastaia sidthimunki
ACAGTCAAGCATCCAGGTCATAAATAGAAACCAAAGTACATGGACAAACACTAGATGGCAACGTTGCGTTAAGAAACTTTAAAGCGTTTAAAGCATTTCTCCACTGAATGAATACATGAACTTTCATGCACGAACCTGAAATTTGCGCTAGATAATAATACGATGTAAATAACTACAAAACAGTAAAAACTGATTTACACAGCTTTCATTCAAATGTGTAAAAGTAAAAATCTTGGAAACAAAAGAGCATCATTCTACAATTCTTTAGTAAAATGTAACAGACATACAAAATACAAAACTAGTCATCAGAACAGAGGTATGAGAACTTTACAAGCTTCTTGCTGAGCGAATCTGAAAGTTGAAAATATATTTAACATAGTTATTACAAAAACCTCAATGTGTTTTTTACTGAAACTGACTTTGACAATTGTGACATTGCAGTCATCACTTTTTTTGAGGCTTTTATTAACAAATCAATAGCTTAAATGTTTTGTGTAAAGGCACCTTTGATATAAAAAAAACCCTGATGGTAATAGACTGTAAAAAACATACACTGTGCACCAGAGAACTAACATAAACCATGTCATGTTAAGGTTACAATAACATTAGCACCATTTCTGTACTAGTCTTATTCTATATTATTACATATATAAAACAGCTACATCTGCAGTACAAAATGCATATATATATATATATATATATAGTCGCTATAACACTAAAGACTTTATTTAAACCAGTACATAAAGTTTGAGTTGATGGCAGGGAAGCACATGTTGTTGCTACATGAACTTCCATAGATAGGAGGACAGGCTGAGCATGGCACACCAACTCTGTAAGGTGCTTCACCAATCCAGTTACCCCTGAAAAACAGAACATATACCCCAACAGCCCCTTTAGCAAGACAGGTTTGAATAACACCTTAGTCATGTGCTGTCATTGTCAGACTGGAGAGACAATCTCTGGTCTAAACACAATTCTGTATCTGTTGCATTAAAAGATAATAATGTGACTTACTTTGGTGAATAATTGCAGACCAGGTATGTTGCCTCCCTCCACACAGAGCCCCAGACAACCATATTGTAACAGGTTTGGATGGCACATCCAATTCTGTTTGTTGATCCCCACACCATCTGTAGCATTCAGATTTCTGAGTTAGAGAGGAATCTCTTACTGTTCGATTAATCTGAATTGTGATTTGCATTTAAACTCACTTGTGTGTAATGTGTACACATGGGTCCGTAACACTGCATCGGGCAGCCGGGATTGCAGTCACGTGGGTATGGAAATACGTAATAATTGACCTCATCATACCAAGTTTTAACCAGCTGAAGAATGGAGCGGTAACTAGCAGAAGACGACATAGTTTGGGTGCAACTTGGAAGTAAAAAAACACAGCAGGATCCACAGGACTGCGTCCAAAACACTAAATTATGGTCTGGCGCGTTGCCTTGGATCCCGTTCAGTTATTTGATAATGTAATTTGATAATGTTACCAAAGTGACATTTCAGGGTTTTAAATCTTCTTTATTCAATCAAGAATTCACAGTAAAAGATCTAAGAGGTTCTTCTAATAATGAAAACAACTGATCTCCTCAAAGTATTTCAATACGTACTTGCCAGTTCGTACTGAGAGGTTTTGACCCAGATATTGGAGAAGATACGGAGGTCCGTGTTCCCAAATACAGGTTGCTGCCCAGGCTTCGGCTGACCTGGCCAGGCCCTCATCCCAAACCTATAATATGATTATTTGTACAGTTTGTACAATTATTGGCACTGGAGGAAAGCATCCACAACAAGTCCATGTCAATTAATATTATTACCCAACTGGCTCTTACTACATACATCATTTTCTATAACTCCAGACAGCTTACAAGTAACTAAAGTCTGAAACATTTTGTTCATTGTTTGCCAAAAATGTTACATGCAACCTTGTAAGGCAACGACTAGTTAACAATAGGTTATTATAATGTTTTATTGCGTCCAGCAGGAGGAGCCCTCAAACGATTTAACTGCACGAATGCACGCAAATCTATTGGACTATATGTAGTAATGGTAATACAATATAATGCATATTCGATATTGTACAAGGAAATATAATGACTGTGCTGCTTACCATGTACTCCATGTTGGCGGCAGGTGGGAAAACATTTGCGCGCACCTGGTTGTGGTAGTCTAGGATAGCCATCATGTCATGTTGCGAAATGTAACGTTTTCGTCTTGATCTGGGCAAAGATGCCAACCCGTTATTCCCCGTTTCCCATTTATCGACTGTGATATTGGCTCCGGTAAACGCATCAGTCGCATTTTTGATCATCCACGCGCTTGCATCACTGGCTATGAATAAAAGAAACAAGTCGGTAAAAAAGTTGATTTTCTTCATCCTCTTTTGTTGACAAATGTTTAATTGTCTGCGAATAAAAACACAACACATTAATATTCAAAAGTCAAAATGTTTTAGTTATGATTTTTATTATAAAAACTTAGTTTAAAGTTGGTAATATTGTAAAACCGTACCTTTTAAGCGCTTGTATTAATAATATTGCGGTGAAACATCAGTTGTGAGAGATGTGTGGTGAGCTTCTCACTTATTCTGATGCAAAGCTGCAGTTCTCTGTCTTTTATACTGATCAGAGGCGAGCGCAAGATGCAGTTTAACGGTGGTCACCTGAGCAGGGCTGTGTTATACTTTAATGGCAATAATGTCTGACATCATTCAGTGCCCCACAACAAACACTTATGACAATAGGGAAATGATATGAACAATTATCACTCTTGAATTTATTGGCATTTGTGATGTCAGAGTGGGGAGAAAAAAGCTATTCCCCTTCGGGAACCTCCAAGTACAACAATTCTCTCAGTACTCCATAAAAGCACTGGACTGCAGCACGGATATGAAAAAAGTGATTAAAGACCTCCTGTACCATTATGAGTCAGAACAGAATTCCCTGGAACACAAAATGAGCTCCTTCTGTTCTGTTTATAGAAAGATCACACTATCTGAACATGGTTACACTTTTCTTTTGTTGGCTGTTTATTAATGTGTGTGATATGTTGAACATTAAACTAAAAACAGTTGTATTTTAAATAAAATACATTAGTGTACATGACAGTGACTGTTTAGGTCCAATAAAATCTGTTGGGTGGTTACTAAACACAGCTTTTTGTGCCAAAATTCATTATTTATTCCCTTTAAAAAGTCACATGGTTCAGTCAAAAAGATGTGTTCAGATTTGTGTTGATAAGTTTTTTCTTGAGTCCAAATGTGATGGAGTTCAGCCTCAGTCATCATTTTGTGACCACCATGAGGCAGTGTAATATTTTCCTCATCATTTCAATGACAAATGATTTATAAAATGGCCACAAAACTCCCACCAAAGATGAATCCCACACAACCAACAAAAATAAATAAATGCGGAAATCTATAATCAAATAAAGAGAACTAAGTTTAGTGTTGGCTATTGTGGTTTTTATAATAATAAATTACCATAGTGAGGTTTGGCATTCTAAGGTCTTTGATCAAGACCAAGACTAAGAAGGTCCAGTGGAGGTCTAGCAGTCTAGTGTAAAAAAGGATTTCAAACATAAGATTTTTTTACAGGACATCCCCTGCAGTGGCCTCATATATAATCTCTAGTCTAGATAAATTGGTCAAACAGAAAAACCACATCTGCTCTGGTTCATTTTAAATAGACTCAACACATTTTTGTGCAAAGTACAGTATGCTGCTATCATTTTATGATAGGTATCAAATATAATTACATCAAGAGAAATCAAGTAATTGATTCAGAGTGAGTGTAAAACAAAACACAAATCTATGATAGAATAACAAAGTTTTGGAGAGAAACTATTTCAGTCCAGCACTGGATGTCCACAAAGTTACCTTTCAGAAAGTCCCATTCAAAACCGCTGTTGGTGGTAAGTGGCCCACATTTGGTCTGTAGGAGGAACAGATGGACATCTATTCTAGGTAATGCTTAACTTAAAAGACACTGTTTTATATCTTGCATTTTTTTCACCATATTCTCTCCAAAATTAAGGTGCTGTATTATTTCAAGGCCCTTAAGGTTGTTTCACATACTAATATACATGTATTTAAATGCTGTGTGAGTCATTTACAGCCAAACAGATAAAGGCAAATGTTTATTATTTCTATATTCTGAACCTGTCTCCAAAGCCTTTGCATAGAACATAACAAAGGGTTTGATTGTAGACATTGTAGAAGGGTAAATTATGGTAGCTGTGTGTGTGTGTGTGTGTGTGTGTGTGTGCGTGTGCGTTTGTGTGTCTTTCTAGCATTCCACATCTTTTTTCTTTCTCAATTCACACGTATGCCAAGAGAGTACGCTGCTCTTAGTACCATATATAGAATTTCACTACATAAATAGAACTAACAGACAAGACTTACAAACGTTCAACCTCATTCAAACAACTAAAACCAGGAATGACACAATATGATGACAGGTTTTTGTATGCAGAATGAAACTATGTCCAAAATGTATATCATAAATAAGCAATAAATTAAAATCCCAATGCCTCACAGAAACAGTCTACCCATACTTTTGTTTGTTTTAACAATAACATCTGACATAATCACAAGAACTGACATCACAGTTTTAAAAAGGAGATGATGTCATGCAACCATGTTTATTTATGCTGATACGAGGGGTCTGATAAGCAGTGTATAAAATGTACCCCTCCACCTGAACAATGCAATAAATCAGTACAATTTATCATGAACAAAATGACCCTATAGTTTTAGTTTTTTTTATTATGTGTTGTGTGCAATTATGTCAGGTCCATTCTTCTGTTATAAATCTATTCCACATTTTGACTTTGTGTAAACCATGACAAAAAACAAACTTGTTTGTTCTAACACAAACAGAAAAAGTTTGAAACAAAACTTACTTGATGTATGTGTGTATGTGGCAACAAATGTTGGGTTCACATTTGTACCCAAAATTCAACAGAACCTAACAAATCTGAGCAACACCCCTTTTTGGGGACATCCTCATTTGAAAAATGATGAAAAATGCTCTACAAATATAGAAACTTTTCTATTATGGTTAGGTTAGTAACTGGCTGTGTGTAAAGATAATACAAATCTTTAGAATGTGTGTGTGTGTGTGTGTGTGTGTGTGTGTGTGTGTGTGTATGTGTGTGTGTGCGTGCGTGCGTGTGTGTGCATATATTCATACATTACATGCGTGTCCATGCACACTAACACTGAATACAGTAAATCTCACGTCACTCACATCAAAGCACATGCCAGCAGTACAGTATCAAATACATTGTTTTTGTAGTGAAAGAAAACCAGCTGAGAACTTTCACTGTTTGTCTGAGATATCGGAGTAGCCGATGTTTGATATCTTGGTCTTCCTGTGGAGTTACATACAAGCTTTAGTAAATTTCTGTGTGAAATCCACTGCAAACATTTTATAGCTTATGGTGCTAGCAATTCCAAGGTCATGGGTTCAATTCCCAGAAAACGTATGTACTGGTAAGATGCATAGCTTAACTGTACTGTAAGTTGCACTGTACTGTGTTTGCCAAAGATGTACATTTAATGTACATTTTCTATGCATGCCCACAGGCTATTGATGGCGTTATCTATAAGAATATAGCTTAACTTTGCAATACCTCCAGGGACATGTTATTGGACGCAAGAGTTTCTTCTTTGTTTCATCTAAGTGCTTAGTAATTGTTATTGTTGGCTTGCTATTCTGTTACCCTCCTTTTTTGTACTGCAGTACTGCAGTGGTCCAAACAGAGGGAGTCAAGCTTGTTGTGTGAACCACTGCCTAAAGAGGCATGAAACAGCCCTTAAAAATGACCAGTTAACAGCTGATGAATTGAACACAACAGGTGGCCATGCCTTTAAAAATACTGTATTGCTTTATTGGTAACCATTGGATACCGTGATGAAACTGAATTAGCCCCTGGTGTGAACACTCATGCGGTCCAATTAAAAGCGTTTTTAGTGATTATTACCTGTTTTGATTGGTTTATAGTGAAAAGCTGTTCCGCTGAACTCCAAAACATTATAAATGTAGAAACTGTGAAGTTTCCAAGATATGACTATTGAGTAAAACATAAGAAATATTTCTATGTTCCTATCCAAAAATAGACTTGTTCATTTGTTCTTAATTTAACTTTACTCTCTGTTAAACAGGGGAGAAAACTGACATCACATAACCACGATTGGCCAAATGGAACCAGCCAGTGGGCTACTTCACTTTATATCATTTCCAAAATGATTAGATCGGTCAGTCGGACATGACAATAAACTGAATGTGAATTTAGTACCAAGTGCAGCGTCCAAAACATCAGGAATGCCAGGAAATCTATAAATATAGTTACAGAATGTCTATAAATATATTACAAAAAAAATGCAGCAAGCGACTTTTAAATGGAAATGTACCGAGCACACACTGACACCTTGTGGTGAATTTTGGTAAAACATCCTTAAAGCATAAATTATTTTTAACAATATTGAACACAAGGAAGACTACTTTCTAAGCATTACGTTCGTAAATAAACATATAATATTAGTTTATCATTAGTCATCTTGCTTCCTTAAGGCTTGTTTCACATCATTAATATCATACTAGTCATGTCATTTAACTTAGCTTTACCAATGACTTACCTAAATCTAAAGATTACATAATGTATCCGCCTTTAAACAGGAGCATGAAAAGAGTATTGAGAGTGTTTAGACATAAAGAATATACACTATATGGCACTACTGTGTTTACTTTTACTGTATTTATTTATTTTTTTGGTGGGGTTGTTTAAAACTCATTCACAACCCCTGTTACTAAGAATAATTCACAATGACATAGATAAGAAGTCATAAAGTACATTAACTTAACATATTACAATAAATACAATAGCATTCAAATGGGTTTATGAAACCTATGTAAGTAAAAATAAGTAAAATCCAGTTTTTGTATGATCTGGCACTAATGTTTGGTGTAATATCTGCAACTCAGTCTTGGATTCAGTCAGCTGTTGGTTTCTAGGCAGTTGAGTAACACAACAGTAGGACATGTACTCCTGCAATCGTTGTTTTAGCGTTGTTGTAAAATACTGTCGACGTGGATCAAAGCTTCTATTCTGAGAACTGATGACGTCTTTGTCACCTTTTGTATGGCACGAGTTCATTCGTCTTTCAACTGGCTGCCATCATTTGAGTTATTAGTCGGGTCATTTTCACATTGTATATATGGTTATTTTATTAATATTTCCGTTGCATATATTGTATATAAATATATATCAAATTTAATTATTGCTTTGTATCTAATAAACCTTTGCATTGTGTTGTATAATATAGTTTCACATAGCTTGATGACTTGATGCCAGTCACTACAAGCACTAAACCTGCTGTAAGTCCATGACAGATCCACGTCTGATCATCACAGTGATCAGTGATCATCACAGTGCATCACAGACTGTTTTGTTATGACAACATTAGCACTGTTTTCTTCAGTAGCTGCAATGATACAACATGAACATGATCGATGTAATGCGGCATAATTTTAGATCTAATTGAGGACTGCTGGTATTACTGTTGGCAGAAGAATTCAGAAACAATAAAAGTCTATGCCAGATCCATAAATCTCCAGGCCCTCCTGCAGCCCATTTTTGCCTTGACAAGATGCATTTTGCAATTTGCTCAACATAGCTGTCAACAATGTCTGTCTGTCCAGTTTCTTATTATCAAAGTCTAGGGACAAGAACGTACAGTACAATCCCCTGCGACGTGAAACTATGCCGATATGTGAATGTGGTACGAATCGAGGCGGGGCTGTAGTATTGACGTCGTCAGCTGGGTGTCACTCGCCCGGCTTTGGGCTCCTGTCTCTTCTCTCTCCCGCCCTGTGATGCGAGCAGGGGGGAGAGGATCATAAAAAAAGCCAGGAACGGCGACAGTGACAGCGCCCGCGGCTCCGGCGCCTGTGCGCGATCCTGCCTCTCGCTCACCGCCAACACTCGCACCGATGCGCGCACTCGCCCGTCTCCAGCAGACCCGCATCACGGCGTGCGATTTCTGACATCCCTCCAGTTTCATTGCTGCTGTTGATCGTACGACCAGCCATCGAGACGCAAACTCTCCCATTTCAATCCTTAATCTGAATGACGGGCGGACGGTTCGACTTCGACGATGGCGGCACTTTCTGCGGTGGATGGGAGGATGGAAAAGCCCACGGACACGGAATCTGCACCGGACCGAAGGGTCAGGGCGAATACTCCGGGTCCTGGTCCAACGGGTTCGAGGTAGTTGGGGTGTACACCTGGCCCAGTGGGAATACATACAAGGGCTACTGGGCTCAGGGGAAGCGACACGGGCTCGGCGTGGAGGCGAAGGGGAGGTGGCTGTATCGTGGGGAGTGGAGTCACGGGTTTAAGGGTCGGTATGGGGTGCGCCAGAGTCTCAATACACCTGCCAGGTATGAGGGCACATGGAGTAACGGACTGCAAGATGGATATGGGGTCGAGACCTACGGGGATGGGGGTGAGTTCATCTAAACGTCGCTTGACCTATTTAATATTCCCTTAAATGTTCGTATATGTGGCCTAAATAACGCAGCAGTCACTGTTAATTCAGTATCAGTTGCAGAATTCAGGTCACAGTTTTGTTTTGTGATTTGTTGTGTGAAAGACTGTCCTGGTTTTTGCTGTGTTATTTATGATGTCTTACTGTAAGTTTTCCATCAGATGGTCCCTAACATCAGATGTACATTAAGCATACAGAGTTGATTTGATGTATGGCATGTAACAGGACTGGTCAGCAGTAGTTACTCACAGAGGTCATGTCTAATAATAGTTACATCTGTAACATGTCAAATCAAAGCTCCTGACATCTAGCAGACCAACAACACACAAACTCTTGTCTGTTTTTTTCATTTCGCCTGAATAAGAAAAGAATAAGAAAATATTGGCACAGTTTAAACCCCCGAACACTAAACTGGAAAATATACATACATTAAAAAAATCTATGTGAAGTTAAGACGTAGAATTTTCCAGCTGTTACATGATCACTTGTTTGTATGTTATGTTGTATGTGAATAAACCAACCTGTTATTTAAAACAGTGCAATATTTTAAAACAGTGAAAGCTAGTTACAGTTAAAATCAACCAGCTTGCATTAAAAGAAACAGTTTAATGTGTTTAATGTAAGTAAACCTTTTTTATTCATACAGGAACGACCTTTGAACAGCATTTGAGAGTGTTTAATTAGCACTGTTTGAAAAACATTTACATTGCAAAGTGTTATGAAGTCTTTTAAGAAGTCATTTTAAAAGCCAGTCATTTGACATGTGGACAAGCGTTTGGCAAACATCATGACAGTCTCCTGAAATGTGGAGGGTGTTTGAAAGTGTGGCCTGCTGTTGAATTTGAGAGGCATGGTTGCACTCATAACTCTGTCTCATCTTCTGCAAAAAATACTGAAAATGGAGTTATAGCTCAGCTCGGCTGCAGAGACAGTAGATCCTTCACACTCCATATATCATAAATCATTTCCAATCCACTCCTTTACCTATTATGAGAATATTAGCCTGCAGAATTATTACTGTAGAAGCAGCGGCATGTGCACAATTATAAAGAATGAGTGGATAAATAGGTAAATAAATAAGAGTTATGATTGGCCGGTGCCACAAACTTCACAATGTCTCAGGTTACTTCCATGTTTTAAAATAGTGCTGGCTCTGCTTTTAAAGCTGTTAGACTGACAGACTGGCATATGAGATGGAGGAGAGAGCTGTACACTTTGTCACATTTTCGTCATGCTGTGGATTGGATTACAAATGGGCGTATTACTAGCCTGACAATTATTCAATCATAATGTGATTTCATTTATGCGTTTTAGCACCTGGGTGTTTGTTTAAGTTAATTACAAAACCTTTCGCTCAAACATGGCTCCAGGGACATATTACATCAATATATAAGTAAAGACGTGTTTTGTAAAAGTAACATAATGGTTTGGGAAAGTAAATGATCCTTTTTTACATTAGTGGATGCCTCCCACTTGTAAACTAGGGGCCAGCTGCAAAAACATAGCTGCTAAGTTAGGAGTGTGTCTTAGGAACTAGCTAGCAATTAGATAGGGCTAGTATTAGTTTTTGTTTTCAATTTAAACCAATTTACCTTTTTCATGTCACCGACTTAAAAAAAGATATGACTTGTTAAGTATTGAAGAAAATAATTTGTAAAAAGAAAAAGCATTTCACCAAAAAAATTGACTAGCTTGACTAACTTATCTAAGACTAGACTTATGTAAGTTATGCAACCAGCCATATCAGTGTGTAAAGTCACTTTGTCTAAAACGTATATAATGTAATGTATGATATATTTGGAGGTCAGTTTAAACAGCCCAACTAAATAAATTCCAAACATTAGAAAATATTGAAGCACCCAGACACGTCAGTTCCTCTGTGTATTCTTTTGTTTGTAATCCCTGTATTATGTGTTATGCAATATCTAGCCTAAAGTCTCCCTAATCCCTTTGCCAGGTACATACCAGGGTCAGTGGATGGGCGGCATGCGGCACGGTTACGGTGTGCGTCAGAGCGTGCCTTACGGCATGGCCACCGTCATCCGCTCACCCCTCCGCACCTCTCTGGCCTCCCTCCGCAGCGAGCAGAGCAACGGATCCGTCCTGCAGGACCACATGTCGGATAGCCCTGCCGGCACCCGCGGCGGCTTCGTTCTGAACTTCCACAGCGACAGCGAGGTGGGCTCCGGCAAGAAAAAGGGCCTTTTCCGAAGGGGCTCGCTGTTCGGTAGCCTCAAACAGCTGAGGAAGTCCGACTCACGCTCTTCCATATCCAGCAAACGCAGCTCGGCTCGGAGCGACGCCACAATGAGCCGCATCAGCTCCAGCGACGCCAACTCCACCATCAGTTTTGGTGACGGCGAAGTGGCAGATGAATACATGTCTGCCGAGGACAACGTGGATGCCACCACCACAGAGTCGTACATGGGCGAGTGGAAGAACGACAAACGCAACGGGTTTGGGGTGAGCGAGCGATCCAACGGAATGAAGTATGAGGGAGAGTGGCTGAACAACAAACGCCATGGCTACGGGTGCACCATCTTCCCAGATGGGACGAAGGAAGAGGGGAAGTACAAAAATAACGTTTTGGTGCGTGGCATCAAGAAGCAGCTCATTCCCCTTAAGAACACCAAGACGAGGCAGAAGGTGGACCGTGCCGTGGAAGGAGCCATACGAGCATCAGCCATTGCCAGAACAAAAGTCGAAATTGCCACCTCAAGGTTAAATCTTCTTCTACATCAAACCTACTGTCAGATGCTTTTTTTTCTGTGCAATCACTGCATCTTTCTTACACTCTCTCTCTCTCTCTGTCTCTCTGTCTGTCTCTCTCTCTTTTTTATCTTGCAAATGACACCAGACTTCAACATTATTAGATTTAGATTTATCACTATAGTTACATCCCAGTTTCAGCAAAGCACATTCCCAGAACCACACAGGAGCTGAATCCAGTTTTCCCTCGTGTGAATGAGGGAAACACACGAGCAGGCAGCTATTGTGCAGAGAAGCCCGGCTGAATAGTCTGTTTGCATGAGTGCCATCACATGCCCCCCGGCCACAGCTCTTATGCTGATCACATAATCAATGCAGGGCCGACAGGATGTGCTGAATGAAGTCACAGAGGAATCGGGGCGCAGGTCGCGAAAATCTGATCACACACATTTTAGAAGAGCGTTTCACAGGAAGTTTCGTGATATTTATCATCCAGTTCTTTTATGCTTTGCTGTTTACCACAAAGAGAAGAGAGGAAAGTTAGGAGCAGATGTAAGCGTTAAGCATGAAGCTCAGAGGAGCTGCTTATGTAACTTGGTGATGTGATGTTATGTGTAAATCAAATGGTACCTCTGGGGTTGAATTACAGCCATTTTGTGGCTCTATTTATATGTAGCACTCGACTATAAACTAAATCCCATGTAGACTAATAGAGGCAATACAGCATTAATTTAAGAACCAATGAACTTCAGTGATTTTACCTTGGATAACAGGTGATCTAAAACCCACTGTCTGTGGTCAAATCACTGTAACACATAGAGGCTTATTGCTTTATAAAATGTGACGGTAATGTTCAATAAACAGGTTTATCATTAATAACTGGAATAAGCTAAATAAATGATTTAGGCATGTAATATAGTTCATTATGCTAACTGTGGGAGTTGCAGTTGCCAAGCAACAAGCTGCTTGATGCTTTAATGTAGGATGTGTGGTCGCAGGTGTGTTTATAGTCATTTTATAATAGCTTCAAACATGACTTATCTAATCAGTAGGTAGAGTTGGAACTATCAATTTAATCATTTATTTTTAAAATCTGGGCCATTCCATGAAACCACGGCTGGCTCAGATCATACATTAATGTGATTTTTTTGAAGCTCAAACAGGTTGTGGCTCTATATAATGTTGTCATGTGAGCTGAGTGAAACATGTAGCGCTTGTTAGGACATGTGTAAACTTAGATTATTGCTAACACGTACTAATATTGAACCTTGATTCTGATGGCAGAGTTTTCTCATCTTGTCTTCACTATAAGACACTCATTTAGCCTCCTAAAGAAATCTGACATATGCTAAACACATATATAATATATATGTTCATAGCACATATGACCCGTGCTAGCAAAGTGAGTCAGAATGTGAACAGGGTAATTATGAGATACAGGCAAAACAAGTAAAAGATGTCCGTTTTTGTCTTATTTGAGGTTTTTACCTCGTCTTGCGATCCCAATTCTCCAAATAACAGTTAAACACCTAAATTATGTTTTTCCTTCCTAAAGCTTTCTTTAGTTTTAACAATCCATCAAAAATTCGTGACGATTGGTGCTTCAGACAGGTGTAGCTCATTTATTTCTTGTCAACTTCTTCAATTCCTGTGCGGATACATTATTAGATGTATAAATTATAAAAATGTGTTTGCACATATACTGTACTTTATAATGTATATCTCAAGCAAAAAGTGGAAATACAAATATGCCTTAATGTTTACATATATAATCTATAATCCTATATATATGGTCATATTTGGTCAAACAAACATATCATGTTTAGTTACAGGTGCATCAGAGCGTAAATGCCAGCATTAAGCCAAAAATGACCTAATGCAACTATAGACTTTATTTGGGTGGCAGGGGTAGGTTTGCTTTACTCTATTAATGCAGTTATTTTCTTCTTGCCGTCAGCACAGGAACAATGTCCTCGCCCTGTTCCCTAACCGAGCTCATTCATTAACATGTGCCTCATTATGATGAGCTGAAAGAATATGAATTTTAATGAAAGCTGCTATAATAAGGACCGCACAGTCCATGCAGCTAATGAAATAGTAATATGTCCCAGAGCAGCAGGATGAATTAAATATCTCACAGTGCCTTTGAAGATTGTTACGGAGAGAAGCGATAAGCACAGCAAGGGTTCGGGGAATGCGCGGAGAGTCTGAGAAGGCTTTGGCTTGCCTTGAAGGAGCCTGGAAAAAGCGAAGGGGAGAGAGAGTTCTCAGCTCTGCGCTCTGTCACACATGTATATGGTGTGTGTCAGCACTGAGTCTTACTATATAAGGCAAGACAGGAGCTGACTCCTCAACCGCTGACCAGAATATAGTCTTGTAGCTGTTACTGATACAGTAGCCGGTCTGAGTCCTGTTATCATCTGTTGGAGTGCTCTGGTTTAGAGCGGTGTGTGTGTGTGTGTGTGTGTGTGTGTGTGGTTATTCTGTACACAGTTAAAGGCTGAGCTCCACTTTAAAAAAATGAATCATAAGTTTATTTCTGCAAAATATTGCTTAAGTTATTGGTAATACTGTAGTTTTAAATTTGTATTGATGACAATGGTGGTACAGTTTTATTGTAGTTTAAATAACTATTCGAGATTAAGGTATTTTGGTAGAAACATTACTGTGGTGATTTTTAAGGGCATGTTTTAATCCAAAGTGACTTACAGTGCATTCCAGTTATTCATTTTATCAGTGTTTGTGTTCCCTGGGAATCGAACCCACAATCTTTGCGCTGCTAACACAATACTTGATAATTGAGCTACAGTAACATAATAGTAGTAGTGAATTGATGTTATTTTAAAAAAAAATCATTTCATATGAGATTTCATAACTCATTCTGGTCAAAGGATTACCTTCACAGATTAACAAGCTTCCTTAATCTTCTCTTTGTGTAGGGAATGTTTTCTTCCATGCTAATCTGCTCTATATGGTATATCTCCCGTGATTTTTTGGTCATATGTGGTGAATCTGCTAACTGGCAAATGAATCTAATACCAACACATTTTAATGGTTTGGTTCCGTTATTCCAAACCATACTTGCTCTTGTAAAATTCCAAACTCCGGAATTCTGGAAATATGGATTTTATAAATCCCGTTTTTTCTATTGTTTATGTTCATGTATTCATAACAGAATGGACAAAGTTTATATTAATGATCTGTGTCCAGACACACCAGTGAAAACATGATTTAGACAGAGTGAGAATCTTTTCTGTGGCTAATTGGACAGATGAAGATGGGAATCATGACGTGTCGGATCTCTGTGGACTCCGGCAGGAAGATGTGATCCTCTTCAGATCATTATCTGAGCTCTTGTGTGTGATAGAGCGAGAGTGGGCGAGTGTGGGGAGAGACTGCCAAGTTAGAACCCTCTGAATTTCTGCAAGTGCTCCATCTGTCGCCAAGGAGACGTTCTTTGGCTCAAACTCTAAAGAATAAAGAACCTTGAGAAGATGCTGCCGGTTACTTGGCTGTCAATTAACATAGATGTAGATTTTCTGTTGTACATACCTTGTGTTTTTAGAGGAGCCATTCTTGTCGTTGATCTTAGATGTTGGTTGTTTTAAATTATAGTGA
>JAZGTK010012519.1:0-14880 GCA_036877625.1 Ambastaia sidthimunki
TTTTCTTAAAATCTACAGAAAGTGTGTCGCTTGTGTTAAATATAAACAAACACAAAGTGTCGGACTGACTTCTGGAGCAACAAGTGACCACAAACGCCCACAAAACCCGCACAGAAGCGCAATGTTATGCGTTAGGATCAAGTTTCTTCAAACATAACGTCAAATATATAAATACATCATATTTCTGTCAGATGAACGTGCTGTGATAACAAATAACGTTTCAGGATCGCGCGACGTCTAACTCCGCTAACACTTTTAGAAAAAATCTGGCAAAAAGTGTCATTTTAACAGCTCGCCATCGCTTACCTGACAAACTAGCCGCTTTATCGTGTCCTTTATTTAAAGCATGGAGGATTTTGATGCAGAAATGAAGCTTTATGATGAAAATAATCCGATATTTGGTGAAGTTTGTTTTTTTCGGGACTGACGCATGTTTGAGGTTCTTTAGGTCACACTTCTGCTGCTGCGTCACATCCGCCCGGAATACCAGCGCAAAGAAGATCCGGCCCTGAACCATCCGCGGGTCTATTTTCTCACACACCCATTGAGGGTGAACGCAGGTTGGCGCTCAGTGGAGACATGAAAACTTCTGCTAGAGGCGGAAAAAATAGTCCAGATGTTTGTAGAAGAGAAAACATGGTCGGATTTGATCGCAGACTGAGATGAAATGTATGAAGTGAGCAGTCGAGTTGAGCTTTGATACAGATCACGCTTTTGAGCGCATTGCGTCACAGTTTGGGAATGTATGGAATGAATGCGCCTGCATTAAAGTCATGTGACTGTAGATGTGTACAGTATTGCTACAGTAAACCACAGGATTACTGTAAATGTGCAATGATGAATAAGACGTTTGATTATCTCTTGAGGGTTTTTTACATTGTCATCTACTAAGCTTGTATTTAAATTGTTTTTAAAGGCAGGTTGTTTCCAGAAACATTTTTATGCTGGTTGAAACTATCTTAATCCACTAATAACAATCACTATGTGATATAAATATGTATTTAGACTATTATCTATCTTAGCAGGACCATAAAATGTTTGTCCAATCATTGCATTCAGTCCGAAGGCAATGATAGGATGTCCTACTTGCCTGTGAAACTATGTTTGCATGTCTGCACATTACTGGAAGAGACATAGCGAAATGTGTGGTTAGATTAATATCATGCCTTCCCAAGAACTAAAGTATAATATGCACAGCAAATCAATAAATTGTCATACAAATAATCTATTTAGTTTTAATAACATTACAAGTAATTTAAAAATAAAAATACATTTCCATAATCATACAGTGTTTCAGTTCTGTTTCATTACCAGGTACAAACAAAAACAGTTGATAATGATATGTTTTTTTATTTGTTATCAAACATCATTAAGCAAAACTACAGTGTATTAAGTCACTAATGGTTAAAAACACTCTGTCTAGTTTATCTGTCATTCTATACGTGTGAATAGTGCATTTGCTAATATGCAGCACAAACAAACGTTTGTAAATTTAAACAAATAATATTTAAACATGTTAAACATGTTCAATTTAGATATTTATGGACTACTTTTATAACAATTCAAAAATTAACAAACAAACAAAATAATAAAATACAGTTTTTTTTTACCTTTTTCAATGACAACAAAATAAACACAGTAGATAAATCAGCAGGTACAAAGAAATTATTGTATAATTTATATATATATAGTTAAAAATTCATACAGTACATTTCAGTGTCACACTTACTACTTACCCAGAATTCTGTGTCCTGTGTGCTAATAATACTGCTGCTCTTCATTAACTAAAACACACAAACTAAACTGACCTCTGACCTCTCACACGGCACTGTGTGGTATTTAAATCTTAACCTGACTACCTGAGGTGTAGTACTGTCTCTTACTGTAACGAGACTGTAACACCACAGAAAACAGTGTTGTAAAATACTGAAATGGCTCTTTATGACAATCACATGAATGACACACTTGGCCTTTGTGTTTAGAAATAAACAGTTAAATCATTTAACACAATATTAAAAGAAACAAAAACCTAAAATTCTGCCAAAACAGCAAACATAACAGTTGTTATAAAGACATAAACAGAAGTTTCACTGAACACTGGAAAAGATTAAAACTCATCATCACTGAGTCTGTCTGTCGACTGCTCATCTTCAAACGTCCTCGTCTCAGACACATTTAACAACTCTGTCATGCTTTTCTCAAGCTCGTGGACCTGTTCCTTCAGCTCATTATCATCTTCAGCGTTTCTGTGTTTCTCATCAGTGCAGGTGAGATGTTCACTATCATTTAAAGAGATTTCACAGCCTGTGTTATGATTAAACTCTGAATTTAATGGTTCTTTTTCAACTTCCTGTAGATTAGGTTGACTGGAGCTTTCCAGCAGGCTGCTGTTTACTGGTGTGGATGATGGAGGAGGTGTGATGTTCTCTCTCTGACCTTTGAAATCATCAAACATTGTATGAGGAAGGAAATCAGTATCATTTGTGGTAACTGATGGCAGCTCTTGCCCAAGGTTTGAAAATTTGTGCTGCAGTTGTAAAAGACCATCAGGTTCTTCAATGCCCAGGAATGAAACCGAGGCGTCAGAGGAACTCTGGATGTCATCCTGCAATTTGTCCAGAAGGTGGCGCATTTTATTCTGTTGGGAATATTGTAAGGAAGAGTATTAAAACTGCGTGTGGATTTAATCATTCTAGTGATAGTAAAAAGAAAAGATCAATAAATATCATATAATAATTATTATATAACAGAAAAAAGCAACTGCAAATGTAATTAAATTGCATTTGAATTATTAAATGTAAATGACTGGATAAATATAATAAATTCTCACCTCATCTAATCGATGTCTGTTCATATCAATATGTCGTTCAAACACGCGCTTCAGGACTCTGTTACAAAAGCACTTCATTAGTTTTATAAAAAACTCACCTAAAACCATAAAACAACACAAAAATAACTCGGTGTGTTACACACCTGTCTGAGTAAAGACCCTGTGCCAAGATCTCATTGGTCACGTCTGTAATAAACTCCAGGTACAGTAATTCTTCTTCTCTGGTAAGAAACATTATAATCAAAAACACGAGCAGGTAACAGTGATATGATCTCAGTGTAAGTTACTGTCATAGATTTGACAGATGTGTGAATGACACTCACTCAGCTGAAACTTTCCTCATTATTGGCGACCTCATGCCCTCTGGTGAAATTCTACACACACATCACAGCGTTTACATTAAAACAACAACCTGTGACAGTCACGTACAGTCAAATGCTGGATTATTATTGTTCAATATTACTTATATTAGAGTCTCTACCTGGAGGACGACAGAAGAAAATCTGTTTTCCTGTGACGTCTGAATGAATCTGATTCTTCATCTGACCACTCCTGATCCACACTAAACATCTGTTCAAAATAAAAAGTCTTAACAAGAGACCTGTGTGCTTTTTGCTTACTCTAGTTCTATATATCTGAGTGGTACTATAGATTATATTCATATATTAATTTTTCACAGAATGACTTGCCTGTGCTGATTGCAACTGTGGTGAAAAGCTTTGTTTGGACCTTGTGCTACAGACAACAAAACAATCATCAGATGTCCACAATTAAGCTGTTTTTACAAACTGAATGCATTGTAACTATGAGACTATAGTTCTTTTACTATCAGGCGTTATATAGCAATACCTCCCGTGGTACGTCTCCTGACGAAGCATCTTGGACGACGAAGGCTTCTCATCTTCCTCTCTCCTCCTCGGGGGGGTGTAATAGCGATACTGTAACAGTTTGGACTTGTGATCTGACTTCAGAGTTCTCGGTGTGAAAGGTTTCTCCTGCGTGAAGCGATGAGAGTGTTTCAACAGCATGTCACCGCTGTAGGTCTTCTGTGTTGGATCCTGAAAGCTTTTGTATCTTCTCTGACTGGCAGAAGTTGCACATGATGAATGGCCTGTATGGTGCCACTGAGGGTCTGGACTTCTGAATCTCTGTAAGTCTGAAGCAGACCGGAAATGACTGGCTGTGCTATTAGATGTACAAACAGATTGAGACGGATACACGATTTGCTTGGAATGGAATGAGGTGCTGATTCTGGGTGAGGAGGACATCACTGATTGGTCCAGGTAATGATGGGCGGGCTTATCACCTTGAACGGAAGTTCTGCTCTGAAACCAAATCAAATATAAAGAGATTCAGACTGAACAGCTCTACGATTTCCATATAACTAAAGTAATAAAGGAAACATCTTACATTCTTAGAAGAACATGAGGTTCTTGAGTTCACCCTGGTGCTCCTCTGTGAATCAGATCTTCCAGACTGACTCTGCGTGTCTTTCTTTAACTGCTCACGACGTTTCTGATCAACATCTACAAACAAAAACAATTTCAAAATGAAACATATTTACACATGAGATGCTCTGTAGTTTTTGCTCTGTACTGTCCGTAACTGTAACCTAGTACCTCTTACAAAGAAAAACATACTGTATACACGTCAGAATTGTAAAATGGCTTCCACTTACATTTGACATTACAACACATGCTTTTAGGCATAGAGCAGTCCACGGCAGCTACAGGAAAACAAGACACACAAACATCAAGGAAACACATTGCTAGATGAAATTACCAAACAACACTTTCCAACAATCAGCGTGTAAAAATATATAAAGCCAAAGAAACAGTCATGTTTCTTTTAAGATTTACCTTTAGCTGAATACAGTTTTTTATAATGTGACAACATGTGCGCTTCAACCATGTACTGATTCATCCGTTTACCAGCTGAGCCAAGACAATACCCTGAAAAAAGATAACAGAGTCATTACAGGTCATAATACTCAGTAATAATCGACTAACATCAGTTATAGATCACATTTACAACAAACTTACATTACAGAACAGCACTGTTTGTTATCATGGTACAGTAAATGCTTAAAATGATATTACCATGGTAATTTGATACAGGTCATGATACTTAATACATACTAAGTTAAATACAACATTATTTGCATGGTAGTCTAAGGTAGTTTACAGTAAACATATTGTGACTATGAAACACGTCTAAAAGTTATGATAATCCTGCTACCCTGTATAAAAAACATGATACATACATTTTGCACTTTTTCTCTCTTTGTTAAGGCTGTGAGATAACATGATTTACTGCATTAACTCTTACATCGTGCTTTAAATAAAAAGCCATAAAGCGCAAATAATGACTCAAGTGGTTAAAACTGATCCGTGTTTTAAATATTATTAGATTTAGGTTAGTTAACATCATTTACCTGGTTTTGTATCCATGGTGAGGGACTCCAGTAAGACTCCCATCCTCATAACACTCGTGTTTTACACGCAGTCGCCATATCACACAGTTATAAAGGACGTGAGGTAATGCAATCGTAACAATAATACACAATAAATAAACATTTGGTTGTTAATTTACAGATATCACTGTTCTAATATGTTTTGCTGGCTAACCTCGCTACAGTCAAGCTTCGCACCGCCATGATGGTTGCTATGCGTGCGTCTGACGTCATTGTCCCAGGAGACGCAATCACGCACGTGCTTCGATTCTGCCATTATAAAAAAATAAATTACAGAATTAAAAATAGTTTGAATTACGTTGTCATAAACAAACAGTAACGTTAATACAACGTCTTAAAAACGGACGTTTTGAACGGCCCAAGAACTTTTAAAATCACGTTTATATTATTGGATGGAAACGTTAGGGAAACGTTCGTACAACCTATCGTTTGCTGTGTACTCACTTTACACAGTTCACCCCTCACATGCTTGTAGACCTCAGACCTGCCTAAATATCAATGATGAAATTCTGAAATGCTTTTAAACTTTAAGTAAGTGTATATAGTTTAATGGTAACATGTTTTTAACATGTAGAAAAATACAACATTGAGGATTAAACAGTTTAACCAGGAATGTGTTGATACTGAACATTTCATTTAAAATGACACATTTGGTTCTGATTTTATTCAGTAGTAACATCATGACTAATGGATGCTGAGTCTTAAGCAGTTCTTTCATACATGATTAATGAGAGTCTCTGTGTGAATCTTGCTCAATACATAAAGTGCTGATCTCAGCAGTCTTATGATTGATGGAAATCATTGTTCCTGTAAATGTGATGTCATAAAACTGACCGAAGCATGAGACAGACTGTTACGATAATAAAATGCTAATATAATGAAATGCATGTTGTTCACAGCTGGCTGGCATTAAATTTCAGCACAAACATTTGTGCTGGGGAATAAAAAGGACAAACAAGACATTGTTAAGGGCCTATGAGCTCCTAATTTGTAGAAAAATTGTTAATTTAGGCAACCTAATATTTTAGTATAAGATATACAAACAGTAAAATGCAACGTATGGCTCTAATATTACTTTAATCTAAAAATGAGCTCTAGTAGTTTGACCTTATGAAGGTTTAATAAAAAAGTATTAATAAACATTATATATTTGGATGTATCTTTATAGGAGCAATCTTCTACATTAAATTTACTGTTACAATGTACATTTAAAACACAGTAGAATGTAAAATATATATTTCATCCTATAATCATCAATAAATAGCAACTGACACAAATAAAATATGTATAATTAAATGATATCTTATGTATATTATTAAAATATTGATTTAAATATTATGCTAATACTATTATAATTATCTATTGGTATGCAAATTATTATTATAAGTGTGTTGTTTGTCTTATAAAACAATACGTAAAGGCTAACAGACACACTTTATTATGTAAATGATTTAAATTTGCTCCGTGCGCGTTGATTCGCCGCGCGGCTCTTGCGCGCATCCTCCGCGCACCTGCCGTCCATGTGCCAACCGGCTCTCCAGCCGCTCCTGTGCAGTGTACCCGGATAAACGCGATGATCAGTGAGTAAACCTATCTACAACCCTTTAAATACACCTCACCATCTTACTTCTGTCATAATAACAACCAGAGAATGAATAAAAAGCTCTTATACGACTAAATGCGTAAAGGATACGCGGAACAAAGGATGGGATACTGAAACAAAGGAGATTTACGAACACCCGATTTTTGCGTTTTATTACCACGTTTGCTCTTTTTCTTTCAGTTTTGGTTCATGTGGTTTCTTCAAAGTGCTGACGGTGTGAAATAAATGACTTTGTGATGGGTTGGGTGGTCTTATATTGATGGCCAGTAGAGAGAGTGAGGCGTGATCGCGACGCGCATCTCTCATCATTAGGGTACCACCGCACACAATGCGCTGTTGGGTTTGCGGTAACACTGTGCGTGTTTTAAAGGACGGAATAGCCAAAATGAATCGAGGATGTGCAGTAATCTGGTGTCTTTGATTTGTATTAATGTTGTTTAATTAGCTTTATTGTCGTATTAATTTCGGAAGCCCTTCAGGGCGACGTGTCCATAATGAAATTCCCGTTAGAAAATCCAAGGAAACAGGTGAACTGGGGACCGGAGCAAGGTTAGTTACATGTTATATTCTATAAGTTGTGTATTTATTTACAACATGTTTGTTTATCTATATTTTTAACGCGTTTGATGAGAAAGAGAATAATCTATTTAACCAGTGACGAGTACTTTTGCTTTAATATGTTGGTGCTGTCTTAATTTTTTCCACAAAATGTAACTTCATTATGTTTTGCCTGCAGTATTTAAGAATATTATAAGGATTGGTTTAGTCACAGTATAAGTGTTTTAATGATGTTTGTAGGAAAGATTTGTGACGGAAAAAACAGAAATCAATGGAGATCAGCATAAAAGAAGTCAGTCTATTTGCTATTCTTCATCTGAAAGCAGTTTTTAGACACTCATGGTCACATTTATGAACTTTGAAGTCTATTATTGTTGCCATTGCTGTAATGAATATATTTTATGTGTCATCAAACTAATCAATCAAGGGTTGCATCCATTCACTCAATTGTTCTGGTTAAACGTTCATGAAAAATGCTTTTAAATAATCAGATTTAGATTAGCTGTTAGACTCTGACTCTAGGATGGGTGGAGATGGGTTTTATCTCTGCAGAGGTTTGGTGGTGTCAGTTCTCTGGCTGTCTTTTAGTCAATCAAAGCCAAACGTGGTTGTCTAAGTGCATGTATTGATCATTAGTCCATGCCACACTGTAACAATCTATATATGTGCACATAGAAAAATATCTGCTTACTAAACAACAAATTCTGATGTAACAAACATGCGTGGTAAGTTTATTCAGCAAGGCAACCCATAATAATAGGTTTGGAGACAGTAAAATACGGGACATGTTAGTGAAATATTGTAAAAGGTGAAGTTTGCATAAATAATGGGGTGGTCTCTGGATTACATCATTCTGACACAGGCCCCGCCCACTGTCCCCCACAAAGGCATCAGGGTTTCTCTTTAACAGGGGTGACCGCACACAGCTGCACTCCTTTGAATACATGAATGCGTTTAAATACAGACGCCTTCTTGGCCTCCCTCTGAACTGCACTGTATGCTCTCCTAATCTTATTATACCATCCATTTCCACTAATGTGCCAGTGAAACACTTATATCATCTCCTAAATGCCCTTCAGATGTCTATTAGAAAGATTGTTACATTCACGCCATTTAGAATCACCGGCTACACTTACAAGGAAGTTAACTTGATAGGGTGCTATTTATTATTTCTGAAACATTTTTGTTATGCTGGTTAAAAGTCTCTACATCCTGATAACAATCACTAAACTGGTCTAAATATATTTAGTTGAATATATATATTTTGTGGAAGGCGCAGGACAATAAAATGTTTGTCCAATCATTGCAATCAGCCCATATGTGATGATAGGATGTCCTACTTGTCCGTCAAACTATGTATGCTCATGTGTTGAAGGAGGCGTGGCTTTGAGAGCGCTCTGAAGAGAGGGCGGGATCTTATGTTTTCAAAGTTAGGTTGCTTTTGCTAACCTCTCTAAAATTGCCCACAATACCTAATAATACACAGAAAAGTGCAACACACATAATACTGAGACACAATAAAAAACTGGGAAACAAAAACATAAGATGCTTTTTGAAATATTCCTTTGGAATATTCTCTCCTATCATGCTGGGATAACACGGATCATCAGGTTTTGTCAGCTTGAGGGTGTACTGTCATTAGAATAAAACAAGTCTTACCAAACATTCAGACATTATGAAATTTATATTACTTTTCATTTAAACCATTTAAATTTCAGTCAAGTTGCCATGCTGATGAAATAGTTTGTGATAATCTGTTATGTACAGAATAAAAAGAGAAATTAAAAATAAAAGATGAGGTTTATGAGCAGTAAAACCATGTTTTGCAGTACACCGGCATGTCTGTAACTTCTAAAACAGCCGGTGTGTTGTGGTAATGTCATAACCTGTGATAGTTCTGTAAAGAATCGCTGTTGCTTAACCAGACAACTCCAAAACCTTCTCATCAGGTATTTAAAGATGTGAAGCACATAATGGCCTGTGTTATAGCTACTTCCATACAGGTAAAATCTTCTGACCTGTACCCCAGTTAGTTCTTTATAAAGTTACGCAAAATGGATGTATTTCAGCTTTAAACAGAGATCATGGAAAGATAAAAAATGAGAGAACATAAATCTTTCTCATCGGTTGGTTCCAAAGCCAAATGATCTGAGCTACAGAATCCACATTAATTCCATCGTGGATCTTCTTTCAAAATATTTCTGACATGTTCATATCGTTCACATACGTGTCTGTGTCTTTCCAGTGGCGGTTCAGACGAACATAATCCCTCCAAAGAAGGTTCAGCCCGGTGCGGTTCAGTCCAGCCTGGTTCAGGCCAGTGTGGCTGCCATGCAGAACCCCACCGGCTGCGACACCAAAGCTTACGGCCACTGTCCTCTGCCACGACTTTCCATCACCTCCCGATCAGCCAGTGTGGTCACAGGCATAGACTCTGGAGTGGACGGATCCGCGCCGCACTCCGTCATGAAGTGGAAAACAGTGCTGGCTGTGTTTGTGGTGGTGGTTGTTTATCTAGTGTGTGGTGGTCTGGCGTTCCGGGCTTTGGAGCAACCCTTCGAGAGTAACCAGAAAGACAGCATCACTCAGGAGAAAGCATCATTTCTGCAGAGGAACCCTTGTGTTTCTCCCGCGGAGCTGGAGGCTCTCATTGAAGTAAGATCAAATCAGACTGTCTGAGATTCAGTTCTGTCTGTGAGTGACTGATGCCTGTGACATCATTTCTCTTAAAACGTTTGTTAATTCAAAAAATAATTTACAGGTGATTGTCTCTGTCATACATAGAAAACTAAAGCCTAGTTGTAGAACCATTAAGAGTTTCATAACAATTAAAGCTGTAATTAGTAAAATTTGCCTCTCTACCACCATCTCTGTTTAAAACATAAAAATGCACGATAATTTACTCACTTTTCTTTATGTTTACATTTATTCATTTGGCAGACGCTTTTATCCAAAGCAATTTAAAGTGAATTCAAGGTATACTTTTTTTTTATCAGCACTTGTGTTCCCTGGGATTGAACCCACAACTTTTGCGCTGCTATCGCAATGATTGTTTGTTTAATTTATAAAATTACTATTTATTTATGTTTATTTTGTATCCAATGTGTATATTTTAGCACATTTCTGCATATTTTTATTACTGTAATGTCTTTGGTTGATGCAATGCAGACCAATCTTAGTAGTTCTAAAAACAGGCATCATTTTCTTTACTCGTCTTTGCAAATCTTTCTTCAGGCAATCAAATGAACTGATATTTACAGCACATTTTATTTCAGTGTTTTTTTTGGACATGTGAAATCTGTCCCTTCTGGATGTGTAAAGCTCCAGTTAAACTGTTGCGGTGATGTTTGATGGTTGATGTCAGAAACACCCTCTGAGCTCAGCCACACGATACTTCTGCTGTTGCCTCAGAGCTCATACTGATTCTGAGACAGACAGAAATCTCTCGGGCATCACTGGTCTGATTGTACCTAAAGTTATATATAATAAAATAACCCACCAGCGCTAGTTACATAAGAGCTTAACTTCTGGGCAAGAAGACACATAAAAACATGTTGCCATCAATTAAAGCTTTGAATTGATTTTTTGCGGAACATCCTACATCAGCCAGGAAATTACTGGAGGAGTGAATGATATAATCGGAAAATTTCCAAGCTATGGAAAGAAGCCATTAGACACTATATCAAGATTAATCCAAGCTAGCAGACATGAGTGTTGTGATGCAAAGGATCCTAATGTCCAGGGATTTATAACAACAGAGAAACAGATGGCCACTTAAAACCAGATCAGAGATCAATAATGTGCAGAATATGTTACCATACTGTGTTCTGCATACTGCATACTATAAACTGAATCCTGTCTACTGTTTCAAAAAACAATACACAGCGTGTAATCTTAAATGTTTTAAACAACATTTTGCTACATCACATTCATTTACATTGACAAAGATCTTTACAAAACGACTGACAGTGAATTTAACACTGTTTCTTTTATCATGACCTGCATTCTCCGGGAATTGAACTCATGTTCTACTAGTTGAGCTACAGGAAAGCCAGGAATTCATGGCTTTCATTAAAGAGTCTCCAGGTCATTTAAAGAAAATAAATCACTTTTTAATGTTTATTATTATTATTAATAGTTTGGCAGTTTGGTTACTTTTGGAGTTGATTCTCCTTCATCCTGCTGGAAATGTGCTTGTGTGAAAGTTCTATAATCCAACCTAGTTAACTATGACTTCACTCAGAGTGTCTGAGTTAACCTGTCAATAACTTATGCATGAGTGGACAGATCCGAACACGTTACCATAGACACATACATGTTCTCTCTTATTTCTCATTGCTTGCAGTCATGTGAGCACATGTATCTTTTCTTACATACGTGTCCCACATCTGCTAATTAAGCATTTGCTGTAAAAATCAATTTTCCATTTTCTGCCATGAAGGGTAAATTGGAGCTCTTGTTTGGGGAATAGCCTTCAAGCAAATCAATGATTTATTGTGTTTCTGTGAAGGCAGAGACCCCCGAGAAGAAAACCCTGCTAAAGTCATTCAGGGCCCCTCAGAGTCCATGTGTTTCCAGCTGAAACAGTGTTTCCAAGAGACACAAGAAGACGTCATATTATCAACTCAAATCAAACCGTAGACAACAGACACATCTACACACTATAACTATAAACCATTAACAATCAACAACTTAATGAACACATATTTCATTACACCTATAACTTAATGAAATTCTCAGTTAAGTTTAATTTAAGTATAAATTTAGAAGTTTCTCCTAAAATACTTTTTACCTAAAATAAAATTTGAGACATATAAAAGATCTGATTTGTGATATTCACCTCAGGAAATCCATCCACCTGTCCAAACTGCTTTCAAAAGTAACTTTGATCAAACTGTGAGTTTTCTTTAAAGTGTCTTAAAATAAAAAGCCTTTGACAGAATTAGATGTACAACGTGTCAGTCATGCTGAAGTCTGTCACGTCAGACCAGCTGGTGGTTGAAATCTTTCCATCAGGACACTTGGCTTCTTATATCAGAATAAATATTACTCAGAGAAAAAGCTTTTTTGATGACAGCACGTTGTTTTTTAATATTTATGTATTGCAATAATTCGCATGGAGTGACTGTTAATTGTGACTGTACTGCAACTGTACCGTGTTCAGGCAGAGCTACCGAGATATTGAATTTAATTGTCTTTCTTCATTTATCCTGTTTATTCCTAAATGAGTTTGAGAAGATTCATCTAATCTGATTACTAAAGACTGACAGCACATTGATCAGCTCAGAGAGACACAGCAGAAGCGTTTTTGTATTGTATTAGGAATTACCTATTGAAGCAAAATGTCTTTAGCTCAATGACCTTGTGATATTGTGCAGAAGGAAAGCCAAGCACATGATCCATCCACTTCTACAGCCCTAGAAATGGCTCCTGAAATCTGGCAAACCTTGGCACTGACTGTTATTTGGAAACGCTTGCAGTACCGGCTCAGTTGCTTGTAAAACACGTCTTTATTTCCCAGCAGACTGATATGTAAATCTGTGTTTCTGGCTGCCTGATTCCTCTGGCACATTTATTATCAAATGACTTTCATTACTTTGAAATGATTGTTTAAATGTACGTATTTTTACCCAGCATGCAGTAGATGCAGTCAGCGCTGGAGTGAGCCCGATTGGAGACACATCCCATAATTCCAGTCACTGGGACCTCAGCAGTGCATTTTTCTTTGCCGGAACTGTCATCACCACTATAGGTACAAACCAGCTAACAGAACATTCTCTGAACGTTGGCTAACATTTTCTAAGTTATCAAAAACATTCTGTCAGTAACATTAGTAGCACTTTTAACATCATATTTCTTATATTAAAATATATTATGGTATTCTTAAGTGGAAACGTTTTTTAAAACCTTACAGAATTGCGTTCATATAACAAGCAATAACATTAATACAATGTATAAAAAGGGACGTTTCTACAACATTCAAAATAACATTTTCAACGTTTTTCTAACTTAATGGAAGCATTCGAAAAATGTTCCTAGAATCTAAATTGTTAGCTGGAAAAAAAATCTTTATCATCATCCTTTCTTTCAGATAACAAACTTACCAAAATGGATGCAAAGTTTAAACAGTTTACACCTGTCAGACTTACAGTGTGTTGAGTTTGTCTTCAGCTAAACAATCTATAATTACTGCCCTGTTCTTTCAGTGTAACCTAACAATTTTCTTGTGCATGGTTTGCTGCAGAGCGATTGAAATAACCTCTTGTCTTCTACGCCCACATCTGCAGGCTATGGCAACATCGCTCCCAGCACCGAGGGCGGCAAGATTTTCTGTATTCTCTACGCCATCTTTGGCATCCCTCTCTTTGGGTTTCTGCTGGCTGGGATTGGTGATCAACTAGGGACCATGTTTATAAAGAGCGTCTTAAAAGTGGAAAAAATGTTCAGGGTAAGACTATGATACTGAATATTGTCACTTGCTTTTTAGCTTAAAGCTGCAATTCGTAAACTTTTATGAGATAAAAATGAACAAAATCAAGTATTGAGCATGACAGATTAGTGTTAAGTTAAGTTTATAATAAGATTTATAATTTGAGCTGTCTGGTCTGATTTCCCAGGAAATGTCAGTTTTATGTTTTAAACAGAGATGGACAGAGAGGCAAAAGTTACAGATTTATGAATCAACACTGCTCAGACTCACAACAGAGCACAAAATAATCAGTGCAAAGAATAACAATAACAACTTTACTAGATTTCACCTCTGAAATGTTTGTGTTTTACTTTATTACTTAATTTACCCTCTGCAGCAGAAACACAAGCAAATCAGTCAGACCAAAATCCGTGTCACCTCCACAATACTCTTCATTCTGGCCGGCTGTGTAGTGTTTGTCACCGTACCAGCGTTTATCTTCAAACACATTGAGGGATGGAGCACTCTAGAGGCCATTTACTTTGTTGTTATAACTCTTACCACTGTTGGCATTGGAGATTACGTAGCAGGTATGTGATGTGAAAATATATATAACAATTAAAACAATTCCAAATAATTATTTCTCTGATACTTCTGGCTGTTAATTCACAAATAAAATTTCTAAATAAAAATCAGTTTTGTGTGTGAAAGTGAAAGTAACATTTGTGTGTGTTTAGATGAAGGTTTTGTTGAAATCTATAGATTTAATCGGTGTATTAATACTGTACTATGTTTTCTAGGTGGGGATGGTAAAATAGAATACATGAAATGGTACAAACCTCTGGTCTGGTTCTGGATTTTGGTGGGTCTGGCGTATTTTGCGGCGGTTCTGAGCATGATTGGAGACTGGCTCCGGGTTCTGTCCAAGAAAACTAAAGAGGAGGTACAATGTCTTTAATACAAATGAGTGATGATGTGTCTTGATCCCAATCCCTCATAATACAAAT
>JAZGTK010012520.1:0-14879 GCA_036877625.1 Ambastaia sidthimunki
CTTCCACTCACAGACACACACAAAAAAACAGAGACCCACTTAAAAATGATAGCGTTCAGAAATCAAGAAAATGATGCTCACTGTACAGACCTTGAACAGAACAAGAAGGGACAGAAGTCAAAACGCACTGTACAGATACACAGTCAATCTGCCTGCAAGTGTGTGAATGATATTTAGCTGAAAAAAACATGATATTTAGCTAACTTGTGTAGCTCTCTCATCCACCAGCAGAGATTAAGGAAACAGTCTATTAAAAATTAAATATTTTCTATCATTTTTTGCAACCTCAATGTTATTCCAAACCTGCTTTTTCCTCTGTGGAACACAAAAGAAGATATTTTGAGAAATGTCTCAGTGGTTTTGTGTCCATACAATGGAAGTCAATGGGTGCCACTGTTGTCTGGTTACCAACATGCTTCAAAATATCTTATTTTGTGTTCCTCAGAAGCAAAAAAAGTCATACAGGTTTGGAATGACATTAGGTTAAGTAAATGATGGATGAATTTTCATTTTGGGGTGAACTGTCTCTTTAAAAGATGTGAGGGAGATATGAGCATTAGATCTTCACTCTCCAGTTAAAGACACACTACAGGAAAGTGTGGTATGAATGATGCTACACACTGTGATACAAAGAAAGCAGCAACAACGTCAATGAAAAAATCCTGCAATACCTGCATCTCTGCAGGTTTCAAAGGCATTCATCATCTCGTCAAACTCTCATTCTGAGAGAAAGCAATCTGCGCCGGATGCCGTGTTGGTTTCATTCAGAAACTGCTTCATTATCTGTCTCTTCTGTCCTCTGACTGGTTGCGACAGAAAACCATATATTTTCATGATAATCTACAGATAAATTGCTTCAGTGGTTTATGGTTATTACCTCCCTGCTGTGGGAGAGGCCAGTTATTGGTTATAAAACGCAGAGGGTAGCACACAGGAGAGCTCCACTGGCTTTATAACGGACTGGCCGACAGACAATGTTTCCCTGTGGAAAGGTGAATTCGCTGAATGGTTGCGGCACTTTTGCCCAGTTTTAGCGCAAAAACATGCATCTTATTTACTAACAACCCACAATCCAGTTTAACCAAGAGCTACATGCTCTGAAGTAATATAAGTATATAAACTAATTTGTCAGTCTTTTTGGCACTAACATTATTCCTTTCTAGGTAAACTAGGTTTAGTATAGGTTAATCTTTATTGACAAAACTGTTCTTTAAATTGCTTTATACAATTACAATTTACAATTACAATTATCACAATACTGCAACTCAAAAAGAGATTACTTAAAACATACTAAAACAAATTACTAAAAACAAACTGAAAACAGACCTTATCATGCTTTTACTACAGTTTAAACCAAAAACCCATGGGTACTACAGTTAAAAAAACCACAGTTTAACCATGGTATTTGTGGTAAAACTACAGAAAACAGGAATCAATGCTCTAAAAAACATGGCTACTACAATTTTAATAAAATCATAACCATGGTTAATTTTCATAAGGAAGATTACTGAAAGCATACTAACAACACATTACTTCAAATAAAAACTTACTTCAGATAAAACTTTCTACTAACACATACATGAAATCAGATTTAGATCACTAAGAGGACAATTTAGTCCAAAGGACAAAAGATTTTAACTGGACAAAGAGTCTCCACAGCTATCAAATGAGCAGTCCAGTCTTTAAACCTGGAAATATGCCGTCCGGAATCCTCAACGATGGGACTCCAGGGCTCCATTTTTGTGGAGTTCCATAAAAATCAGTATTGAATTATGACTGGTGACAGAAGTGTCAATGGGAAACATCGGTCACTACAGGAGACCTGGTGCAATGTCCTTGGCAAACTTTTAAAACATTGAAAGAACTAAAATTCATATGTAAATGATGTTTAAACGATAAACAAGCTTTTTAAAGGGGTCAGCTCATCTATATTCTGAACGAGCTGTTAGAAAAACAAATCCATCAACAGCCCATAAACTCTTCTCTCTTCATCTCTCACTGACTGGATGCGGATTCTGCAGGTGAAATCTCATCACTTTTAATTATTTATTTCCCCTCGTATTGACCGACGCCTCACCACACTGGTTCTCAGTTCATTAAGAACCAGCAGCGTTTGAAATTGGTCAATATATTTAACAAACAACCTCTTCAAAGGAGTTACCTGCCATCTCAGCAGCTTCTCCAAGGCCTGATTCGAACTACTGGACCGCAGTGCAAATGTTATTTCTCCCTGACATTATATATTGAGAATGATAAAGAGATAATCAACAAACATAGCCTCTGGGAAAACATTCAAAAATGCATTACGTGGTATTATTCAGAAGTACAGTGGCAAACAAAGTGCATGTAAACTATCGGCCAAAAGTTTAGGATCATGATCTTAAAAAGCATTTGATCTGAAAGGGTATGTCCAAATAATTGTTAAATTAGTTAGACATAACATAAAAATGTGGCAACATATTAATTTCTTAGTATTAACATTAACTAAAATTGGATTTAAACCCTTTGAAATGGAATATTTGGACCAAATAATGAAGAGAGGCAGCCAAAAAGAGCCCAGCAAAGATAGAAACTTCTCTTAATACTGTTAAACAAACAAACATCGCAGAGTGAAGCCTAATAAAGTCGGGTGATAAATGCCAAGTGTACATTTTGGCACATTTAGTCAACTTAAAAGATGCTAAAATATAATTGCGTTTTGATTTGTTTTATTTTGGAAAATATGGGGAAAAAACAATAAAGAATGAGTAAGTGGTCCTACACTTTTGACTGGTACTGTAATTTTCAGATTATGGTTTAGATTCTGATCTTATACAGTACATGAGAAACAGCTCCATAAAAGTGAGTATGGATTCAGCTATCCCACAATGCAACAGCCTCATGCAGCAGGTAATTTCACAACACACTGCTTCCTAGCTGCCTTAAGATGGTATGTAGAGATGGTTTGTGGGAGGGGATAAATCAGACACATGTGCACAGGGTTCAGGGCAGTGACAACAGATCTTCATGTATTTCATGTGTGAAGGTTCCACCTGGCAAAAGCTCTAAAAGTCTCAGCAGCAGAGCAACAAACACCCACGAGGCCCCGCTCGCACTCTCTCCATCTGGAACAATCCCCTCTCAGGACAAACACTCTGCCCATGCATGACATCATAACCCTGGCACGGAGAGAAGCTACAGGCTGGGCTTGCGTGATCTTGGATGCTGTCATTCTGTGGAACATGAGACAGGAAAAGCCTTGTTGTTTCATACCATTGGAGGGTGCCTGGCAGGCGGGATGGTGTAGACCCTTACCCCAAGTCAGTGTGTGCTTACTGTCTGTGATTAAAGAGGTAACATAAAAGGATTATCTTCTACGCAAACATAAAGTTACACATGTACACTAAACAGAAGCAAGACCTGCTCAATGGGAAACTGCTTTGGTGTTGGATAGCAATACTGCTCACTGACAAAATGTAGCTGAAAAGCTAGTAGACCAGCATGATCTTTCTAATGAAGCTGGTGAAGCATTGAAGCCTTCCCAAATAACAAACTTACTTCTGTAACATTTTTAAAACTTTCCACTAGCTACTTAGTAACAACATTTTTGCTATATATAATTTTTTACTTAAAATGTCCTCCTACATTTGAAGAACATTAGCAACATTTTAAGAGGATTCCCCATCAGCTGGGTTGCTGGTAAGCAAATTAAGAAACCTGACAGGAACACCAGCACTTTCAAACCCAAACATTTTCTGGTGCAGAAATGTATCTAACAAATTGCTAACTTCTGAGTGTCACTGGCTGTGAGTGCTGTAGATGTTTCATGAAGACGGTGTAGTCTCTGAGAGTGAAGGCTCACTTCAGCTGAGCATCATTTACATCGCACAGATATCAGCAGGGACGTGACATTTCTGCTGGCCATCACAGATCGATGGCAGTCAACACTCTCAGCCCACAGCGAGAGCTTCACACACCACAGCAGGTGATGTGCTCCACTGCTAACAGATGGAGAGCCACCAGGGCTTGCTGCATCTTCTTCTACATCTTTCTGACTGCATAAACTTGGTCTCAAACCAAAATAAGAAACATCCTTTCTGTCTCTCTAGCCTTCAAACACGACCCACTGCCCAAACTCAATGAGCAGCCATATTTATCATGGCTGGGGACATTTCCTGCTCCTGGAGTCCATGTGTAAATCTTTGGCCCAAGACAATAATCTTTTCACCACACAGAGGAACTTCCACTGTCATTAACCATCCAGTGGTGAGTGGAGAAAGACAAAAGCTCTAGCAGTCATTCATCTCTTTAAGACATCATGATTTAGTATGGCAGCATGCACAACAGAAGTACAGACCGCCCGGGTCTAGCAGCACAGATTTTAAAGGGTGGGCTGATAAAGATCGGCACGAGTGTGTGAGTACATACTGCATGTACTTAAAAGTGACAGTGTCGACTGACCAAAGAAGCACATTAATTCCTTTCTAACTTATTGTAACATCTTTACTATCAACTACAAAACATTTACAGTACACAGAAATATACAATATAACACTACTGTATTACTAATTTCCCCACAGTGGATTAGATTAACAAACTATCTGTCTTTCTGTCTATACACAACTATACAATAATATAGTACAACCACACACAAAGGTTCCAAAAGAAGGACATTACACACCATGTTGTTGAATGATTTAACACCACCCAAATACCCAGATAACAATTTTAGGTTGTAATAATGTTTTTATGAGGTTTCCATTAAGTAACAAAACATTAAAAATGTTACTTTAAAAGTTCATTCAGTGTTCTGTTTTTAGACACATTTTTGTACATAGGATAGATAATATTCAACAATATTACTGCAAAAGCTTTCGCTAACATTAATTTTGAGAATGTTATTCTGAGAATGTTGCCTGTTAGCTGGGTAGTCAGGTTGAAAACTCGGGTTGCTCATTGTATGTTGGTCAAAAGGGGTCGTCTTGTCTGATTGGAAAGTTCTAGGCCAAAATAAACTGCAAAATGGACAAGACTCTGATCATGAAGTGCCCACAGAGCCCAGCAGACCAGAGAGCTGACTCACACACACACACACACACACACACTCACACACACACACACTCACACACACTCACACTCGGACACACCACACACTCACACACACACACACAGCTCTCGTCACGGTCCTCTGCTGCTGTTGGTGATGAGTGCGGAGAGAGGGAGTGTGTGTGTGTGTGAGGGGATGGGGTGGATTTGAGTTCCAACCCAAAGAGTCCAGCATCATATTTGGGATAATTATGCTGAAGAGCTTCATCGGTGTGGATTTTGCTTCCAACAAATGGCTGGCAAAGTGAGCTAATTAAATGCGGAGCGGACAGAGAGCGGAGCTGAGATGGAGGGCTGGAGAGAATAATGACACTCGTAGAGAGCAGAAGGAATGAGATAATGAGAGCAACTCAGATACACAACACACACACTACATCAATACAGAAACAAGACGACACGCAAGATGGACCAGCGAGCCGAGCACACCCAACGACAGCAGACATGGATTTTAGTGCCAACACACGCAAACGCACACAAATCAGTCCGAGCCAAAGGGAATCTGTGAAGCAAATGAACTGCAATAGTGATATGAAGTAGAGTTTGCTGTAGCCAAGCATCGAGAGTAAAAATGATGCAAACTGTGGCATGCCGCCATGGTCATTATACATGCGCACAGATAAAATGTTTATGTTGATGACCGACGGCGTGCAGAAAACAAACACTTTTTCTCCGCATGTGACTCGTTCCTCGCGGCTTCAGCTCTGGTGTGCTCAGCTAAGTCCACTTTTAAAATGCTTGGAAACAGAGTTGATGTTTTTATGAAATGATTATGAGAGCCATTTTCCCGTCTGCTCCAAAAATCTCCTCTGATGTCGTTAACTGGTCTCAGATTGCACACCACACGCTCAAAACATTTAACAGGAAATGGAACGAGAGGGCCTAATGGAGCCTTTCCTTTATGACCGAAGTATGTACAGAGCTCTGGAACCAACAGGACATTAAGATATTAACAAGATATTATGACTAGGTCCCAGTTTGTGTGAAAAAGGGCAAGGCAAGAAAATTGACATTAAAAATGTAGTACGGGCGGCCCTGAGCTCACCAAATCAGAGGCTGACTGAATTTTTTCCTGTCTTATCCAAACACTGTGTGGTGCCTGTTTCCAGTTTTGCTACTAAAGACCACAGACACCTTTAAACTGTAAGTTTAAACCTAATGATACAGGGTCCAACATTAACCGTTTGCCTCATCTGCCAATGATTCCAGAAAACTTACTTTCTAACCAATATTTTTACTGATATTTTTACCATTGTATTTGGCCCCTAGAACAATTGAATGATTTTACTTTGTAATGTTTACTTTTTGTAAAAAACAATGCAGTGCAAAGTACAAGAGATTTATTCATGTGCTCATCAAATTTTTACTTACATTTGGCATTTGTCCAGTGTTCATTTTGGACCTGGTTACATGGTTTTAAACACTCATCCAGGGTCGCTGAAGATCAGCCATGCTGACATTATCTACATGTGATGTTAAATGTGATGGAGAATGAAGTGCAAGACTCAAAGAGCACAGTATCACATTTCCTTAATCGAGTCACTCATGCAGTATAATACATTCTTTCACTCAAATGCCAGTGCGTTGATTAAGAAAAACCCTGTATGAAAATGAACATGCATCTTTATGTGGCGGAAAAAAGCTCGGTGCTAATTCAAGCGAATGCGCGAGCGCTGACATTAGGATGAACGTCTCATTCAGCACTTGTCTCACCCTCAAAAGTGCATGTTATTTCTGCTTGACCCCTATGTCGTTGTTTTCACTCATCAACTCACAAATTTCATTAGCTCTCACACACTCCCAGCTAACAAATTTAGCTTGAAGGAACATTTCTGTAACATTTCTATTAAGTAACAAAAATGCTGAAATTTAAAAAAGTTTATTTTACAATATTTAAGCACTTTCAAAACATCAATTTTTTTGACATTGTATTAATATTATTGCTTGGTCATAAAAACCTTTTTTAATTTTTTAAAAATTCTGTAATGTTTTTAAAACATCCCACTAAAACTTAATATAATTTGATATAAAATGTTAGGAAAAGATTCTGTTAACGTTACTGCAAGAACATTTTGAACCAATGTTCTGAGAATGTTCCCTGTAATCTGGGTCTACAGTGTCCATGCCTTTGCTCAGCACTCAGTGTCTGCTACCTGAGGTGATGGCTGAATCGCGGTTAAACACTCCTGCGGTGAGCCCTAAAGGTTTACACTAAGCACCAGACATATTTACTGACCCTCGGGGTCTTTGTTACACTGCAGTTGAATGTAAATCGTTTTTCCCCATTTCTTGCCACCAGACCACTTGACCTTTCCTGCAGGTTTGTGTGGGTATCGAATTCACCCAATCAATTGGGAAACTAAACAGTGACCGGGGCTAAAGGGACCCTATCCTGGGTGCAGCCCGAGGATTACAGAACAAGAAGGATCTGAAAGACGATCGATAGGGCAGCCTGATACGCCCCATTTTGTCAGGCTAGAGGAAATAGAGGGGCGCTTGGGGGTGAAGAATGTTAAAAATACAGCAACACAAGGGAAAAAGCATGGATCGCTAAACACAGCACAGGGAGAAAAAAAGTCATGTATAGAGTCATCTTTCCAATTAAAGGTAGTGTAGGCAATTTCACAGACGCTAGCCATAGCAAGCTAACTTTGAAGCTAACTTCCCCTCAGAGCGCTCACCAAACCCACGGCCCCTCAATTATTGCGTAGAGGTATGCAAATGCAAAGTTCGAACTGAACGCAATGATTGGATAAACGTTTTAGGTCCTACACCTTCTACAGAAGATATATACATTTATATAAATATATTTAGGACACTTTATTTAGAGACCAATATTAAGACCAATATTAAGACCAAAAGCCAGTTGCATTCATGGGCTATTCGGAAATTTTTGGAATGCTTTGAATGTTTGAGTTTCACTGAACAAGCCAAAGAGAGCGAAAGTTCAGCTAATTATCTGTGTTGTAACTTTGTCAATAGTTTTACAGTTGTTGTTTTTATTGCGTGTGCTGTTGACTTAACTTGGCCATGTGTGATAGCAGTTATGATTTCACTGTAATTACGATATTGATTGGAGTCGTGTGCAGCAGCGGGCAGCCCTGCGACGCATTCACTGCGCTGACCTCATCGCTTATCAGCTTCAGCAAACAAATAAGACAGAACCGAGTTACACATTAACACAAAATCAAGCACAACTAATGCTCCACAACTGGAAACACACACAAAACCTCACACACACCACAATGAAACTCTGTCCTATTTTCTCATCTACACTTTCCTACAAAATAAAGACAAAAGCAGCCCCAAAATACAATAACAGACTAAAGATTTATTAACTTTACTAATATAAAGTTAGTACTGAAAGAGGTGTGGTCCTTATAAAGAGGTGTGGTCCTTATAAAGAGGTGTGGTCCTTATAGCTCCTACAGCTCCACAGCCCTATAGCACAACAAATGAATGTATAGATTTATCTTTGCAATATGTGCTTGACTTGTTTTTGTTTGCCAAACAAAACAGAAAAGACAGTTTGTTGGGATATTTTGCAAATCTATGAATATGTGATGAAGACTTTATAAAAGGAGAAGGAGGAGCTGAGACAGTAAAACTGTCACAAACCAAGAAGAACAGGACTGTATTCAAACTTTATGATTAACAGGAATACAGTATTATCAGAAAACTATGAACACGCAGCCCCAGCTGTAGGGCTGTAATAACATTTCCTTTACAAAACGTAACAAAACATTAAAAATGTTATTTTGAATGTTCTAGGGACTAACAACTTAAGAACAATTTTTTGATATATGATATATAACGTTAAAAAAGTTCCTCTAACATTATTGCAAAAATGCTTTTGAGAGTTGCTTTTTTCAGAACTTTTGTTACCAACGTTCTGAGAACATTCCCTGTTAACTGAGTCTCTGGGCTGAACTACGAGCTGGCAACACGTATTCTGACCTGCTGTGCGCTGATGTGTAGTTGAATATGAGGATCTGCGCTAAGAGAGAACGCCGGTGCGAGAAGAGTTCACACGGGGAGGCATTTAGAGGTATTACTGCCAACGTAGTGACGGGAAAATGAGCTACATTAGCGAGCTACCTTTCCCTCAGGGGCTTTAGCTTGCTAGCTGTGGGGTCTGTGTTCATTAAACACACACATAAGCATGTTACAGAGACTCAGGGGGGTTTTAATAGAGCCTGAGCAGTTGGGCTAAGAAGCACCTGAATTTATTCTTTTACTAGCTTCCTTGTATTCGACTTCCTCTTGAAGCTGACAATAGGACTGTAGACAGTGAGGTACATTCTGTAGCATGAAGACTTTATTACTAATGTTACCTCAGAAACAACAGCTGTCCATCATTTCATAGCTGCATTCTGTAACTTTTCTAGTTTAAAATGAACAAAAATCTGTTACTGAGCAGGTACATACCAGATCAGTGTTGAACTATCTTCTTACCTACAATTCACAACGGTAAGCTTATAATAATGAGCAGTACATAATAAATAAACAAATAAATAATTTATCATTTGAGCAATCTGGTCCAATTGTGTGGGAAATGTCCATCTAAACAGAAGAAAGATCCGGCTACTATATCTCATGTGCAGGTTCTGTAGATAATACAGAGTTTGTAGTTTGTTCTTACAACAGTTTAGTATTAGTATTTAAACTTGTCATTCACATTAAGAAAATACCCTGTAATTATATGTTTCAAACAGAGGTGGCAGTAGTGAGGCCCGTTTCAGATTGCAGCTTAAAATGAACCATTTAAACAAAAATGAAAACTGTCGTCATTTGCTCACCCTTAACCTGTATAACATTTTTCCTTTAGTAAAACACAAAAGATGAATTTCTGAATAAAGGACTGAAGTAATACCTTAGATCATTCAGTTCTGTGAACCAGATCAAGCAATTTCCTTTTGTGTTCTAAAGAAGAAAATTAGGAACAACATGCATGTAATTAAATGATGACAATTTTCATTTTTGTATAAAGTGTCCGTTTAAATAATGCTCTGCCTCACCAAACAGTTGTTTTTGACCCGGATGAGAGCTGAAAACCATTCAACTGGTGTCAGATTTAATGACAACAATAAAGCAACAGTTTTACACAGACAGTTGCTGTAGCTATTATCTTAAAAAGACGAATGGAGAGCAAGGACTTTTTTAAATAAGTGTCTCTGGAGGGGATGAGTTATGACATTGTTGTTTTGGAGAGTTATGTTAAATGAGCCATCCATGAGGGACTGAGTTGTTTTAGCAGTTGTTATTCCAGGTCATTCAGAGGTCAGATGTAGACGGTCCTCGCTACTCACAGCCACGACTGAGCCACAGCCTGAAAACAGTCAGAGAAGCTGAGAAACTGTTCTGTCTTAAGAGTGAAACATTAGAGTGAAATTTTTTTACAAAACTAGTTTAAAATGCATGTGCCAAACTATTAAAATGTATCTTTAAATTAATGTTCATACATTTTAAGAAAATGTTTATTAAAAACAAATTGTTATTTAACAATTTAAAAAATGTATAGTGTTGTGCCGAGAGAAAAGCAATATTTCTTTACATCCTGAATATACAAAATAATTGGTTTCGTTAGGTTTGACATTTAAAATACTAAACTAACCTTGACAGGTCATAACAAGGTCAAAAGATCTGATATGTCCTGACCTTGACACACAGTGATGAGTCTTCAGAGGTCCTCTCTGTGACATCACTTCCTGTTTTATGATGTTCCTGCATGACTTGATTTAGGAGACAAATGTTTTCCAAGTAATAAATTGTTTTAAACAAAACAGCATCATTAAAACACTGCACTTCAAAACACTTTTCCTTACAAGAATATTATAATTTTTGAACAGCTACACACTCTAAAATTACAACAAAAAACTGAGGTTTATTCAGGTCATGTTGACTTTATTCAGGTCATGTTTAATTCACGTTTTAAATCCAAACAAAATGAGCGTCACGTCACTGACCCGTAAATAAAACACACACACACATTCAAACGCAGACTGTATGTGATACAACAGAACCAGTGAGTTCTGTCTACTGCTCTCCCACCTCGCCGTCCTCTTTCTAAATGGATTACCACAAGCCCCATTACCCCCTTTTTTAAGAGCTGTCTGCGGCCAATCAATGGCCCCCTTGTCTGGAGTACCCCGTTCTCCTCATGAGAATTTGGGGTGGTTTCAGAGAAGGTGCGTGATGTCAGAGGGCAAGACCTCCAGTGCTCTTCCCAGAAGTCTCAAGCATCACAGGAACAGAAGGAGCCATGCGGCCCCTCGTTTAAGCTCAAGAGGACCAAATAACAATTCGTCCACTTCAGGGGGTAAAAAAAACTTTGGGCCTTGCAGGCAAAGCTGCATTTTTAAGTGGTTAGTCATTTTTTTCTCTCTTACAATACTTTCTGCTAACCCATTTTAATACACTGAGACGTCTATAAGCAAGCCAATCATAAACTGATTTTCCCAACCAGCCCAAAATAACAGCTATGACTCAATCACATTCACATCACTACAAAAGTTCCTCACCTCATCCTTTTTCAAATCATTTTTCAGCGCAAATAGAAATGAATGCAAAATACTATGTGACGTTAATTAGAACTTTTTTATGTCATAATGTAGCGGATGAGAGTGAGGTTTTGAACCAATCAGATTTCACAGTGGGTGCAACACAACAAAATAGAAACCAAATGATCGTCAAAATGTTGGCTAGCAAATGGCTGGAAATATTCAAAAATTAAAGGTGATAAAACATCAAACTAGACCCTTTTTACTTTCATATTACAGAGTCTGGCTTTTATTGTACTCGGTTTATTAATCGTACTTGCAAAACGTTACAGTTCTTTTCGCTGTGTTGTATATAAAGTGTTTCATGTGTGTTTCGGTTCTAATCGTAGCCAGACAGACAGTGGATGTGACTTTTCAAAGATGCTAATGGAAGGCAAACAGAGGCCTGATTAAAAGGACACTTCCTCCTTAGAGACCAGGAGCCCTAACTTCCTTTTCCCTCCGAGCAACGGAAACCTTCACAAGACAGCAGAGGGTCCTGATAATGGGCGACTAATTAAATTAAGCCTCCTTTAATAAAAGAGGAAGCAAACTTAACACTGTAATTCTCTCTTCGTCATCAAAGGCACCAGCAGAGAGAGAAAAAACTACATAACCTGCAGTTATGAATCTCTGCTGTACATGTGGTACATTCATTTACAACTGAATGCAACAAAGAAAAAAAATCATTATAAAAAATGGAGCTGGGTTTTGTTTCAGACAGTTAAAAGGATTGTTCCTAAACTTGTTCTTCATACTGAACAATATAACTTTTAGCTTTACATGCCCTGCAGTGTTTTCCAGAACCTACTTGCTTAAAGTACAACTGAACACACAAAGTGAAACGTAATTGAAAACTTTCGAACAATTTAGAGCCCAACTTCATCCTTATAGCTGAAAGACATGCTGAATTTTCAGCTGTAATGTATGTACAGTATAGGCTCATCTTACCTCAGTTGGGAAAGACAGAGATGGTATAGAGCATTATCATAAATTTCCATCTGTAAATCTTGGATATAGAAAATACATTGACGCTGGATGATGTTAAGATGTTGTAGTCAGTTACATTTATGCATTCGACAGACTTTTATTCTGTGTGACTTGCAGTACATTCAAATTGTACATTTCATCAGTGTGTACTCCCTGAAAATCAAACCCACAACCTTTGCATTGCTAACGCAGTGCTCTACCAGCCTCTCTACAAAATCACCAAAATTCAAAGAGAAATTTAGAAACAAAACAGTAAGTGTTGCTGTTCAGTCTAACAACTTCAATAGTGTTGCGTCGCCACGTGACGTCCATCGTCTGAAAATCCAAAACCAGTGAGAATATAGACTAGAAGAGTCTGGCGCATCGTCTCGGACCAAACGGAGAGACGTTATGTAAATGATATGCAGAACTATTCATCGAGGTCTCCTGAGAGATAATTACCAGTGGCTTCCCACCCTAATTGACTAAATCTAATTTATACTTTCTGTGTTATTCTCTCTCGCTCGCTCACACACTCGCTAACTTTCTCACTCTCTTATTTTTTGTTTTAAACAGGAAGCAGTTTGGCTTCTTCTGTGTGTCCCATCGTCTCTCTGCGTTTGAGCTTTGGATGATATCTTTGAGCTTTATCTCAGCATCTGCTCCAGCTGGCAAACACACTCATCAGACTTTACAAATCGCTAATTCCAGCTATTTGGCTGGACTAATTACTGCTGGATGAGAAGATATAAAGTTTGTCAAAGAGTGAGGTGAATGAGAACGGAGACTCGAGCTGTCGAGCTCCAAAATGGTAAAAAAAAAACATAAAAGTAGTTCATCCCAGCTAGATGTTCTCAGAACATTAGCTGACGTTCTCTAAAAGTTCTCTCAAAGTTATACAAAAACTTTCTTGCAGTGTTTTTATGTTATATATCATATGTCACAAAAACAGTGTTCTTAACTTGTTAGTAGAACATTTTAAAAACCTTATAGAATTGTTAACATACGTCTAAAGTTAACACACTCCATTTCAATGGATGCAGTCAACGTAAAGACTCTCAGTACTGAGCTATAGTATGACTTCAGATGAAATATGGAATAAATGATATAACAAAATGTTTTGTTTGGGTGAACTATCTCTTTAAATCGTGGTGGGAGACAAACTGTGTTTGTGGGTGGAAATATTCTGACTTGGTAAAATATCCTGGTAAAATATCTCTGTTAAATTCTGTTACTGTGCGTCCCCAAAAGAAAGTGTATGACAAAAGCTTTTATAAACACACACTCGTTGATATTCTGTATATAACTTCCAACAAAAACACTTTAAATTCAACGACAATTTAAATTCTGCAAAATCACAATATGCTTGAAAATCCAGCACAAAAAAAACATCAGTCGCATCATGTAGCAATAAATAAAGATAAGAACACAAACAGAGTTTTTTTAGTGTGACGCAATAAAATAATTCACAAAGAAGAGTTTGTAGTTAATATATATCCAGAAACCAACACAATAAACATAATGAAACACAACTCACACACCACGCCATTGTGAAACATAACAACAACACACATGATCTTTGTGTCAGTCTTTATTTGCTAATAACGACCGTTTGACTGTTCATTCTCCCTCACTGGTCACCAGTTCTGCAGTGGTGAAAACCCACCATATCAGACCAGAGGCAGAAGCAGCTCACGGTCACGAGCGGCAACCGCAGCGATGCTGCGTCTACATGCGTGTGGGAGGAGACAGAGGAGGTGACACTGGAGCATAATGAAACTCCATTTATCTATTCATCTTCCAGGGCCGGCCGGACGGGGGAGAACCCTTCACACGGCCGTAGATTGATGGACTGCCAATTCACAGCGCAGCGCTCCACCAGCTGAGACGTGGGCCGCACACAAAGGGAAAGCCGTTAGCCGTTTAATTAAATGACAGTCAGGAGATATGGATTATGACCCAGGGAGTAAAACCTGGACCATTGTACCGTGACAACATCGCTGTAAAAGGCAGCAGAGCGCTGTGGCTGAAAAGCTGAGACAGGCTTTTCCTTAAGTGTGTTTTTGAACAATGCCGTCAGCTAAATAAGGATCTGAATGTCTTTTGCTCCTAGCAATGAAATCAAAGCTCGTGCTGTTAAACAACGGGCCTCCGTTGACTACAAATGAAGCTATTGTATATACAATACAATACAAAAAAATCCACGGAAAACAAGTTCCCAACAACATATATAGGGGGATATATATACAAATATGCATATATTATATCAAATGCTTTCATAAGGTTTCC
>JAZGTK010012521.1:0-14879 GCA_036877625.1 Ambastaia sidthimunki
ATGCTGGCCGCTATGCATAAATGGTGGTAATAGCAAACATGTTATTCCCTGCGCTGTGCTATTTTAAAGGAGACAGCGGAGAGATCCAGACTATAGCAGCCTCTTTGTAACCCAGAGCTTTCATCTCCCACGGAAATAAGCGGCAACATTTTTGGCATATTTCGGCTGTTTTCTTTTTAATGTAAGCTCGCCTTGAGCTCGCTGTGGTTCTTTGTTCAGGAACATGACCAAAAGTATACAGATCTACGTGTGGCGACGATCTCGCCCGCTCTCGCTGCCTCTCTCTCCCTCGTTTTGTAAATATAGCCCTTCTGTTCTGTTAGTAAATCTGCGCTCCTGGTGTTTGTGTTGATTGTATGGTCTGTGTGTGGCATGGCCATTTAACATCCTTGCTTTTCTTTTATAGATTGAGAGAATGAGAGATGGTTGAAAGGGAAGATTTATTTTTGTCCAAGAATGTGTTGTTGGGAACTCTGAGCGTGCAGAGATGGAGAGAAGATGGATACGCCAAGCGTTTTATTTAGGAAATCGATTGTTGCTCTTAGCGTTAGCATCTGGTGTTTAACTTTGAGAGGAGAGGCTAAAAACTTTAATACAAAAAAGATGCAGATGCACCTGTGTCCAATCACATGCCTCTTTGAGTTAAAACTGGTGTGCCTGGATGGCCCAAAGCATTCTGGGAAAACAATCTCGCATTGCATCATCAAAAGACTTTCCAAACTTATGCCACCTGGGAACTTTACGGTTGTTTTTCTTATCAGATTCCCGGTAACTGCAGAATTACGATTCAATTGATCAACAGACAAGAACGTTACCACATTTTCAAAGTCCCACATATTTTTGGGGCAATAATCAGGAGCTTTTGGAGTTTTAATTCTTTGCCACCATTGTGTAAAACAAGATCTTTTCCCATTGGATAAAATTGTGAAATGAAATGTGTGTGTGTGTGTATTTGTGTGTGTATTTGTGTGTGTATTTGTGTGTGTGAGACATAAAATGTGTCTGATGTGTTTTTGGCCATCAGTATGTGTGAGAATGAAGGCAGGCTTAGATAATTAGACACCTGGCCATGGTGCTAGAGCTGTGTGTGTGTGTGTGTGTGTGTGTGTGTGTGCGTGTAATGGAGAGAGATAGTCAAGTCCACAGGTGTCTGATGGCTCTTTTGAAGCTGTGCTGTATGACAGATCGCTGTTCACACCCACACAGCGTCTGAGTGTTAAAACGAGAGGTGAAGAGCAGAAAGGATGAAGAGTGGGAGGGGGGGTGGGGTGTGGGGGGGTGTTTTAATGAAGGCGGTGGGCAGACAGTAGTTGGCCAGAAGAGGGTAGTCGTTAAGTGAAGTGTCATTCATTCACTCCCCCTGTGAGTGCGGCATAGTAATTAAGCCAAATAAACGCGCAGACTCTCTCTCCGGGGATGCGCACTCGAGCGAGTGTGGATTGAACGCTCTCCGAGGGGGACAGTGTCATTTTCTCACACACACGCACGTTGGGTTTTTGTGTTTCAAAGGGACGTGGTTTTAATACTGTACAAACTGTAAATTCTCTCTGTATCACCCTACACTAACATACTCAACACAAAACTTTCTGCTTTTTTACATTTTTAAAATAGGTCTTCCTGAAGGATTTATAAGCCCGTTTCCTCATGGAAGCCTTAAGAATGTGAAAACTTACTGGTATTACTATTCTTGTGGGGACATTTGGTCCCCATAATGTGAATACCACACAGACACAAACACACAAAGATTACAAGTTGCATGTTTAGCCTGTGATTCGGGGACACTCGTGACCATGTTGCCTCTGGGGAGACCGGCCGGGCGATCACAAAAAGATTTATGTTAACAGAGTGACATATTTTCCCCTTCGTTTCCGTTCTCTGTAATTATAATGCCACCGCGGCATCTTTTTAGTCCTCCTGTATGCTTCAAACTACCGGCAGCCAAAATCTCTCTTGTCAGGTCTATCAACGGACTCGTTCGTCTGTCAGCGTGTTCAGGAGACGCACGGGATGGGCCTTTACATGCTCAACACATGCTGTTGAGCTGAAATGAAAACCTGCCTATGGGATCTCAAACTTGTGGTTACGAGGTTGTGAATTCACACTGTAGGATTAGTGGTAGGTTTTAAACGCTGTGTGTGTGCCCAAAAACACATCAAAACCATCCTGAAAGATTGGGGCGGAGGTGGTCGGTGCATATGAGGACACTGCCCCCTGCAGGTGGAAATGTGTGGGCGCATTGCTCCGATTCGGGGGCAATCCCGAGGTAACACGCTGATAAAATGGCGCATCAGGGACTTTTAAAGTGCTTGTGAAACAACCGGATAATAACCCACTACAGCATAATTACCAGGCTTCCCGTTTCATTACTCTTCCCCACGGCCTTCTGGAACTGATCGGGATGGGCGACACTGGGAAGAGGAGAGACTCCGAGTCGTCGGAATTCAGCCTAAATCTTCCGAAATAGACACTCCTCGCCCCGACCGCACTGGACGCAGACTGGAGGCATCCCATAATAGCGGCCTGGTTGCTGGCTGCCGGTGAAGTGAAAACTGGCGCTGGGCCAGGATTTGGGGAGGATGGGAATGATTATATAGAGGCCGAGAGGGATGCTGGATTTTCTCTCTCTCTCACAGACTCATCTGTTCAGAGCTCTGTCTCTTTCCTGTCTGTTCACTCAAAGCCTGCAGTAGATATACAGCTTCTCTCTCTCTCTGTTTTTCTCTCTCTCTTTCTCTCTCGCTCTCTCTCGCTCTCTTTTTCTCTTTCTCTCTCTCTCTCTCTCTCTCTCTCTCTTTCTCTCTCTCTCTCTCTCTCTCTCTCTCTTGTTTTTACCCAATTGTTCTTCCTTTACAGTTTCCTCATGACCCGGGTTAGTTAAGCTGCTTTCAAACACAGTCACAATTTAAATTAGTCAAACCTGTAAACTGTAAATTAAATAATCCAACTGCTTTCTCAGATCATATATCTCAAAACTATGAAATGCCATCATCTGTATTTTATGTTTTTTATTTATTGTATATTATTTTATTATTTATATATTTTTACCTAAAAAACAGTGATGAACAGCAGCATTTAACAAAAGTAAATGTATTGTAATTTTTTTGTGTTGATACTTTTTTTATTGTGTTTGCATTGTATTGTTTGGTGTTTATTTGTACTGGGTGTCTGCACAGAGAAGTAATTTGCATATTGAAGTATTCAAACAAACAGATTTAGTGAAATTAATCTAACTGCACATTTTTTCATTATCTCAGGTTGCTTGACCGTAAAGCAACAGTTAGCTCACACTTTTATGAGATACAGCTGAGGCATCATCATGGTGAAATATTAAAGTTACTAGTGTCATTAATTTGTATTAGTTACGTGGCAACACCGATTGTAGGATTTTCAGGATTTTCCTTTAATCTCTGATGTCCTTTCTCTGGTTTCCTATCTCTCCCGGTTTCATTTCCTGTGCAGTGTCTCTCTTCCTGTGCTCAGAGACTTGAGAACTTGAAGGTCACCTGAAGTCTTTGTGTCATGAATTATTTACTCTGTGGCTGTGGCCGGGACTCGTTTTATCCACCAGCGTCCTGTTGTGTTTAGTCTTCCGTGGACGTCCTGTTATATGGCTTGTTTAATTATTCTCAGCACACACACGGCTGGTCAATGCTCTCCAGAACATTGACTTATCAATAAACAATGTGTTTGATTATTCAGACGAGGTGTGTGTTTACACCCGTGTTATATATGTTGTGTATTAGAAACGGAGTGGAAATGGAGTGCAGTGTGTGGATAAGAGGTGCACCTGTTGTAGAATTTCAATAGTGTCCTTAGACAGGCATTTCCACACGAGTCAGATTACTGCTGTTGTGTGTGGCTGTTACGTTAGTGTGTGTGTGTGTGTTTGTTGTACATATTTGTGGTCAAACTCAAGTCTGTTTTATTTGTTAAGTGCTTTTTACACACGATTTTGTTTTAAAGCAACATCCCTGGAAGTAGCAGCTCAATTGTAACAATTTTTGTAAAGTGACCAGAAATTACATTGAGTCACATTGAGTCTTTGTCTTGTGTTTTATTAGAAATACCAAAACATTCTTAAAACAAGGAAAATTTGCATAATTTTGCATAACTAAATTTCGTTATTTACTAAATTTAGTTAATGATTTCTGTTTAAATAAAAACAACTTGCTGGAAAAAGTGGGGCGGGAAAATATGTTTGTCTATTTTAGATATTTTTGGAATTATTGGAAGACAATAATTAGTGTTTATTAAATTATTATTAAAAAGCACGCAAAAAAGATAATAGTTAAAAATGTGTTTTTCTGTCCAGTCCCCAAATATAACTCAGAAATGCCATGTTTGTGTGTTTTTAACTTGCAGTCAGATTTTTGTAATTGTGCAATATTTGCCTCTAATGCTTAAGCTAAACTTTCTATATCACATTTTTCTATCACATCATCTCAGGCTGTCAGTACGTCAGCTGTCTTTCTGCGTATCGACTGGAGCGCTGCTGAGTGGATTGTGTTTTGCCTGTCTGACTGCACAGCCTGTGGCCGGGGGCCAGCTTTAAACAGACTCTGTGGTTAACCCGTCATGTCGCGAGCAGATTCAGGGGTAATTAAATGGTTCCACATACTCTGTCCTCTCTCTGCGGATCAGGGCAGCGCTGGAATCTCGTGCGGTCCTGCAGATATTGTGGTGGAGTCTGAGAGGAGAACATTTGGTTTTCAGCGGGACACACGCTTTTATGTGGGGCAACACATGCACTTGCTAGTGCACACAAATGAAGTATGCATGTGCACAAATGTGACGCCACAAACAATATGACATTTACGTTTGTTTTGGCTGTAGACGTTTTTTCATTTAAAGTGTGACAAAAAATTACAGTGTAATTCAAACTGTTTTTATTTACTTATATTTATCTTCATCTATTTTATATCTGTTTTTATCTAATTCATTCTTCATAAATTAAAGTAAGATTTTTGCAAAGTTTAACCCAGAAGGAATATACTTAAAAATCACTTGAGTTTATTTGAGTTAATACTTGAGTTTGAGGAAAGAAATTAAATCAGTAATATAAGTGATTTTTTGACTTATAGTTTATACACGTGTGCCTTTTACACACACAGTGGACATCTGTATTTTGCTCACCTTATCTTGGTGAAGGGCAGTTTGACGTTTGAGTCAGTTGTCAGTGGCATAAATCATCCGCTTATACAGAAATCATCCGCTTTTTATTAAAACTAATGGGCGTAAAGTGATTTGACACAGTGATTATGTTTCCTGTTGGTGCCACTGAGAATCAAACAACCCCGTGGGTGTCGACCTCTCTCTCGGCAGCCCCTCACGAACTGTCAATCAAATGATCTCTTGCTCCAGACTGAGCTCTCATTGGCTGAGATCCAGCACGGTTACCGGGGCAACTTACCAAAACCTGTGGCCGGTTGCATGCGAGAGCAAGCTAAAATGAAGCGAAACCGGCAGCTTAATCATATCCCCAGAGCCTAAAGAAACAGGGAAAAACAGCGTGTTAAGCAAATCTGTTTCTAAAATCTAAGTTCTCTCAAGCACAAAACTGACAAGACCGAACCACACACTTAGTCCATTGAGAAACCGAGAGAGGGAAAACGTTTGCCAAAACCGTGTCAGGGTAGACGATGTGTGTTTTGAAGCACGCCATTGTTCTGGCTTAAATAAACAGGTAGCGCCCAAAACCATCTGTAGCGCTCTCTCTCTCTTTATTCCTTCTTTCCACACTTCCATGTCTCTCCTGGGATGGCGAGTAGCCAGAGGCAAAATTAAAGCACAGAGGTGGCAGCACACACACACACCCATCTTTTACACACCTAGACACTCCTGCAGTCTTTCTGTAGTTCCTGTAAGTGGTAGAGCACTGTGCTTGCAACACCAAGGTTAGGGTTCAATCCCAGGAAACACGTACGGATAAACTGTACACTGTGAAAGTCACTTTTGGGTTAAATGCTGTGGGGGAACAGGATCAAAATGAAGCAAGCCATCCTCAAACTTTTGCTGACCACATGAGCACCACGTGCGTCAGAGAATATGCACTTACCACTAAGCCATGGTTCCATATACTGGTTCTGCTTCTAAATGTTGACATTTTGTGTTAAATTGGTTTTTGTTTGGCATAACATGTTAAATCTGTTGGAACAAAAACAAATGAACAAAACTCAGTTTTTTTGATGACATTAAACTAGAACCTTTGTAGACACTTTGTCCTCGGAAAGAGGGAGAGAAAGAGAGAGACCTTTGTTTAGCTTTCAGCCCCTTTAACACTCACAGTCCATTTGCTTTAAGCTGCTAGCCAGGAAGATGCAGCCCTAGATAAAGTGTGTGTGTGTGTGTGTGTGTGTGTGACCACAAACCATATGAAGGCTACCTTTTGTTGCGGCCTTGCCAAGCAGCAATTTAAGAAAAAATGCTTCTCCTCAGAGTTCAAGCACCAGTCGCTCACTTTTGAATGGAGAACAGTGAAACTGCCAGACGCGTCTGTCAGATCTTGAGCCAGAATGGCAGGAGAGTGAGGGTGTGGAGAACTTCACCTAGCAGCGGTAATGGACTCACTGACAGAGAAGAAGAAAAGAAGACTGAGAATAGAAATATTTGGCACATTTGTTGAGTATGAATATGATTGATGAAGATGAAGTGAAAGGAGAGAGAGAGGGATGAGGTTTCTTTCCATGACGTTCTCTCAGTTCTCCACTAAAAACCGTCAGAGGAAATCAGTGTGACATATTGTGATTTCACACTGAGAGCTGATGTGTGTTTTCTAGAAACCCTGGAATCAGGATTATAAAGCTATTGACTGTTTCCCAAACTGAACAACAAAAACCCTTTTTGTCTTCTGCTACCAACAACTATTTACTCACTGTATAAGGTTCTTAAGTTGATTATGTGGTTCTGTGTAGATTAAAAGTTCCTGGAAAACGTTCTTCACGGCAAACATTGGCTTACGTTCTCTAAAAATGTTCTTGCAGTAACGTTAGTAAAACTTTTTATATATCATATGTATCAAAAACAGGATTTTGAAGTAGTTAGTGTAACATTTTAAAAACATTACAGAATTGAAAAACGTTTAAATAATGTTCTTATTACCAACCAATAAGGTTTAATGCAGCATCCAAAAACTGGACATTTTGAACATTTTTAATGTTTTTGTTACTTAATGGAAACGTTAGGAAAGCATTCTTGCAACCTAAAATTGCTTGGTTGAAATCTGCTTAGGGTTTCTGGGTTTTTAAAGCACCATTAAAGATTGTTTTCTGAATCATACCAATGAATGTTGTACTAGTGTAGAATACAGCATTATTTTTGTGGAACTTTTAAATGTCCTGTAACATCAGGCTGTAAAACATGTTGTACTGTATAAACAGCAATTCCTCCCAGTGAGCTTAGAAATCATTTTACTGTTTGAGGCTTTTGCTTGTGCGTTTTAACACATTACACACTCTTATACAGCTCTTGTGTCTGTGAAAGTTCATGTTTTACTGACCTGCAATCTATAAATGGCTGGTGCAAAACAATCCAACTGCAAACCCGGTGCTGGGTGAATATTTAACAGAACTCGATGTTGCATATCATAAAAATAACCCGCTTAAATGACCCTGTGGTTTCAAAACAGCTTTAATTTTAAGATTGCGTGTAGAATTCATCCATAATTATTACACATCTCTCTGAAATACTCGATTCTGATTGGTCAGCTGTGACGTTCTGTGGTCAGTTATTTTTGTACACTGACCACTAAACTATATAATTGACTATATAACAGATTTCCTACATAGCTTTGCTATTTTCATGCCTCTAACATAACTGCACTGTATTTATTTCTTTGCTTATATGATCATTTTAATGTTCATTTTTTTAATTTGTAGTAACTAAATGTACAGTCAGTCCGTTTGCAAAATAATGTAAACATAACAAAATGTATTTGCTAACCACAGAAGAAAAGACCCAGAAGTCTGTCAGAGACACCTGGCGTCCGTATATCGCTTGTGATTGGTTAATAAAACTCGTGTTAGAAAGCGAGAATAAATGCTGTTGAAATGGACAATCTGAGCTGTGCCCATTGTGTATTTGTTCCTGTGGGAATACTGTTCTGCATTGATATGCAGGGCTGTTAATACTGGAAGGATGGATGGTCTGTTTCTCTTTTAACACTTCTTCTCGCTCGCTCTCTCTCTCTCCCTCCCACAACCACACAGATGTCCAGAATCTCAGCAGAGAGGAACGCAGATGGCTACTATAGAAATGGATTGATTTGGTTTCCAGAGAGAGGCTGCAGTCTTTGCATGTCACTGTTGATTATGACTCGTTTGCGTGTTGCAGAAACGTTGCAGAGATGTTGGCCCCACCTTCTCCCATGAGCAGATGTTTTGGACTGCAGCTTCTGCGAATGATCTCCAAAGTCATTTTTATCATTCTCACTTCATCTCGTCTTCACATGCTGTTTTTCTGCTTTTACTTTTGTGAGACTGCGTTTTCTTACTGGGATATTTGGCAACCTCTGGACAGATACAGTCTTTAGTGTATCTATCAGTCAAACTGTCAAAAAACTACAGATTTACTTGACTAGTTCATTCTCTGATGTCAGTGGGAACGGGTGGGATTCTGCAGTGATCTGGCAACATAATGTTATATCAGTACCTGGTTCCTGATGCAGTAATATTGCGGTTTTTTGTGTTTAGTGTGTAATTATTCAAAGCTGTGATATACTGCACTTGTCTTCATCTACACTGGACTGTGGAGCTGTGTTGAATTTATGCTTTGCCTTCTCACATACTTCACATACATCACACACTCAAAAATAAGTACAAGGACCATCTGGTCGTGTCTTAACCCCATGAATAATTAAATAGGTTAACCTGTCATAGACTTAGCACATATCTTAGCACATAACTTATGCACACCTACGTGTATACATATAGTGTGTGTGTGTGTGTGTACGTACAATAAATAACATGTTTAATGTACTGCTATCATGATACAAATATCTCTCTGTGTTCTGATTTAAAGCAAATATGAATGTTTTTCTTTTACATTTATGTTTTTCATTGTTCTTTTTCTGTATTTCAGAAATGCTAGAATCCAGTAATCTGCTGACTTTTACTGGCTTGGCAAACAGTTCAAGTTATGACACGTTCCTATTGGATGAGGAGAGAGGCAGGTTATTGGTTGGAGCGGAGGACCATGTCTTTTCTTTTGACCTGGTTAACATCAACAGAGACCTCAAGCAGGTGACTCTCTCTCTCTCTCTCTCTCTCTCTCTCTCTCTCTCTCTCTGTCTCTCTCTCTGTCTCTGTCTCTCTCTCTCTCTCTCTCTCTCTCTCTCACACACACACACACACACACAAAACTTTCCAAACCTTGATGCATCTGTTGTAAATGTTGGACGTTGTCTATGTCATTGTCACAGCCGTGCTGTTATTCAGTACGACGGCACTCTTGCTGGTGTTTAATTATTGTGGAACTGGCCGCTTGCCCTCATCTGTGCTGGGCAGGGTGGAGAAGTGAATGGCTTTAGAGTGTGTCAGAGAGACCTGAGGTCATCAGAGACGCTTATTTTCTGCACAGCTTGCAAATCTGCATTAACTTTTCTCTTCTTTCCATCTGCCTATTTGATCTCAGGCTTTCTGTTTCTGATTCCCTGATCGTATCTGCCTCATAATACTCCTCAACTTCTCCCTCATTCTTCCCCTGGATTGCATTACTTTCATTTGCTCTCACTTTAATTCTCTTTGTCCTGAAGGCTGCAGGCCATTTGCTTTATAATTCCATCAGCTTGCCCTGGAAGGTTAAAAGCGACTTTTATTGAATACACACACACACACACATAGTTCAGCATTATCATCGTTTAAAGATAAGAACTTTGAACTAGTGGTTCGGCAAATTATTGTAATTAACCAAATTACTTTTGCAGACAGAATACCTCAGCTGATTTTGGAGGAAGATAATGAAAGATAAAAACCATGTTGTATTTGGGTAGCTGAGGCATAACATGTCCATGAACTAAGATTTTAAATTAAAATTGATTTGAATGTATAAGAAAAGGAAGTATCTTATGTCCTGTAACTACTCTACAAGTCTTAACTAGTAAGCAGTATTTTGCAATTTTAAAGCACCTTTTGGCTTCACTAGTTTATTTAAATTAAATCCATCATTCTGATTCACTTTGACTAAACGAAACGTTTAGAGTTTAAACAAATGTCTGAGTTTTATTGATAATATGTTTTCATTTCAAAAGCTTGTATGGGTATCATTTTAAGTTGCCTCAGACTTTTCTTATTGCTTCAGTGCGTAAAATGCAAAATGGGTTTCTAGGTCAAAGTAAAAAATGATGAGGCATGTCACATTTATTCACATATTTGAGTAATATTGGTAAGTTACTGTAATTTCTTTAGCATGTCGTTTTACAGTTTTAGATAAGCATTGTACATTACAGAACATGCCAACTTCCTAAAATTATTACATGTCAGCTACCCGTGTGTGTGTGTTTGTGTTTGGGTGGGTTTACTTAACTATATATTGAGGACAACTTACCCAAAAATGGGCAAAACCTAAATCCTAATCTATTTGTGTTTATACAAATAAGGACGTTTGACACAGAGAGTTTGAGTCACTCGTGTTTTAAACTGTCTCACACACTCTGTCTTAAACTGTCTCACACACTGTCTTAAACTGTCTCACACACTCTGTTTTAAACTGTCTCACACACTCTGTCTTAAACTGTCTCACACACTCTGTTTTAAACTGTCTCACACACTCTGTTTTAAACTGTCTCACACACTCTGTCTTAAACTGTCTCACACACTCTGTCTTAAACTGTCTCACACACTCTGTCTTAAACTGTCTCACACACTCTGTTTTAAACTGTCTCACACACTCTGTCTTAAACTGTCTCACACACTCTGTTTTAAACTGTCTCACACACTCTGTTTTAAACTGTCTCACACACTCTGTTTTAAACTGTCTTACAGATTAGCTGGCCAGCCACACCTTCCAAACGAGATGAGTGCAAATGGGCTGGAAAAGATCTGGGGGTAAGAACAGCCATCAACATCAAGTTTGGTTATGTTTAAAGCATGCAGTCTTAACAGGAGCTGATCATTTATAACTTTGCACAGAAAGATCGTGATATTCAAATGATTTTAACACATTAGATTCCTGTTTTTTCCGTTTTCTCAATTTTTTCAGTTTGATTAGTGCGTTTATGGTCAAATCATTTTTCATGGTTTTAGATTTTATAAAAAACTGAGAGATGAGTCAGAATTATTTTTTTGTGGATTTCTTTATTGTCTAATTCTGTATTTTATATCTACAATCAATATGGGTATATATATATATATATATATATATATATAAAATGTAACATTAAGAACTCTATAAAACCAGTATAGAAACTGTAAGAGTGTAAGTTTGTTACTTGAGGGTCTCTGCTGACCTGTGTTACTGAAAGGCCGGCTGTGTGTGTGTGTGTGTGTGTGCTTTAGTGTGATTGATCAAGGTTACAGTTTTAGAGTTTTGCTGGTGCAAAAGAGAGTTTATATATCCCAAATTTCAGCACTTGGATCCAGCAACCCTTGGCCCTTCTGTATAACAGAAATAGTTTATCAGCCCAGATCTCTTTCCCTCTGTGTGTGTCCGTCCATGAGCGTGTGTGTTCATCCATGAGCGTGTGTGTGTGTGTATGTGTCCGTCCACGAGCGTGTGTGTGTTGTATCTGATGGTAATTTCACGGCTGGGTTCCCACTGAGATGGGGGGCAAAAGGGGAGCAGGATTATCAAAGATAACTCACCAGACCTACTTCTGAGACACACGCCGTTAAATACAGTCAGCTAATATTGGAATTACAGTAGGTGCGAGAAATTGCATGCTTACCGTATGCGCCCAGAAAGTATTGTAATACAGCCAGAGGCGGCATGAACCGTCAGCGTGGTGTTTGTTTGGCATTACATGCCCAAACAAACCACAAAATTCACCCGGCCCAGAATAAGGCAACTGCATGCTGTGAAAATGTTTGTTCTGGAGACAGAGTTCTTAAAAGCTGCTCGCGGGTGAGCCTGAACCCTCCATCACGGTATTACAGACGCGTTTTCCTCTCCGCAACCATAAATCTCTTCATTCTCACATTTGGCTTGGCTGGGCGAAGCAAAAACAAGCCCAGAATGACAGCTGGTACGAACTCTTGGCGTTTCGTTTTAAAATCAGAGGTTTTAACGTTTGAGCAGTGCCTTTCATAACTGTGTTCATTCCAACACTGTATTTGAATAATACATGTTAGCCTGTACGATACACGATGGCCTCCAGACAACATAATGAAATACTGAATTCACGAGTCCTTCTTCAGGAAATGGAAAGACCAAATACCTGCCAACAAAAAACTCAAAGATCCAAATATTAAACATGCTCCACTAGCAGCTGTTTTCATATTGAAGGAAGTATGTGCCATAATTTTACTTTGTGAAAAGTGAGCATTTAACCTTATGTTTTGCTTATCTTTCTTAAGCTGTGTGTGTGTGTGTGTATTTATATGTACTGTATATGTGTGTATGTATGTAAACTACATGACATGTAATTGCATTACATCAGTGAAAAAAAGGCAACCATTTAAAAATCTTTAGAAGAAAATATATTACTTATATATAGTAATATATAAGTAACTTATATAAATATGTGAAGTTTTCTGTTTAAATGTTTAAGGTATGCGTTAGACAGAATGCTTGAGGGTACAAATAACATAGAATTGTGTTTTTTTTGGGGGCTAAATGAATGTGATTGGACTTACTGGCTGTCGAAGATTTTACACTTTTATAGAGATTATGACAGCCATGAAACTCACGTTGAGACGGCACTTCTGGTGAAATGAGCATTTGTTCTGACAGTCACCAGCTTTATACTGTCATTATCTTTTCATGACTTCCTTTGGTGTGAATGGAATTAGTCACAACCGCGTTGATGGTAACGTAAATAATTATATAGGCCTGTGAGTCGTAATCCCTAGAATTTATCTCACAGCCTATATGTGAAAGCTTTATTTATCGCTCATAAGGGCTATTTTCCGCTTGCTAATTACAGTACACCGCCCCATTATTACAACTTGAGGTTTGTATACATAGTAAACGATAAAGAGAGTTTAGCCACCTCTCTCACCCGTGAACATAATCTTGGCTCTTTCCACGCAGACAAGAGCCTTTAAAACAGTAACGTAAGGGAAATTTCAAACATGTCGCTCAGCTCAGAAAGAGATTCAGTTTAATAGCACATGTGGACTGATTATGTCAGGAATACACACATTGCCTTTAGCTTTGAAAAGCTGTTACACTGACGCACTGAAGTTTGTTGTTTGACCAAGACTGTCAAAGATAAAGATTTTTAGCCACCTCACGATGCAATTACATTTTGATTTTGTGTTGATTTGTGTTTCGCGTGGCCCCCAATAACCCCTCCCTCCTTAGTACGAGGGAGCAATCTGATTGGCTGTATGAAGAACACAGATCGATTTTTGGCTCACGAGATGGTTTCAGTGGAAACTGAGTGTACAGCCAGAGGATCAGCTGATTCAGAGCTCCACACAAGCTTTTATTATCTGTTTTGAATAGATCTGTACAAATCAGCCCAATCGAACGTAATCATGGGAAACAGGCCCGTTTTTATCCATTTGTCCATCCTGCTGTCTTCACACACATTTAGAGAACAAGCGTGTGTGTGTTTTTGTGGTTGAAACACACACGTAGAGATGGCAACACCCTTTCCTGTGTTCATAAATGACAACTCGCATTACCTCCCCGTGCAGTCGGCACATGTCCGCCCGAGCTATCGGTGTTTGCACAGATGGGCCTGCTTTATTTTCTCAATGGCTGTGGAAAGGTGCGTGTGTGTGCCTACAGGTACGCGTGAATGCGCCATTGTGCGTGATTGCGAGCGCGTGTTTGCGCAGCGTGTTTGTAATTGGCAGAGTGGGTTTATTATTGCTGAACCGGGCCCTCGCGAATCATGAAAGGAAGTGGAAGAACATTCATTCACTTTAAACAATTCACTCAGCGCCAACTCACTTAGAAGGCTGCAGGGCCCAACACATGTGCTATACATTAACCTATCATCAAAACCAGACACACACACACACACACATTCAATACTAATGAGAGCTGGCTGACAGGATATTAAGATGGATAAAACAGGTGGGATTATCATCTTTCATCCTGCAGGAACTCAAAGACTTTTTAATGATGCCTAAAGCTTAAATATTAGTTACTGAGAAGTTTAATGTCTGGTTTATTTATTCATCACAGATCTAAGGTCAGTTTAGATGTATTCTCATAATGTACGGTCAGTGTGTTCTCTTATCGTGAATTACTGATGACTCCATTAAGCATTAAATAAGTTATAGTGTTTAAAAATAATTTGTGTACCGTTAGCGAGCACAAATAATAACCAATAATTAAATGTTGTGTTTGATGCAGTAGCTTTGGTTTGTGTGATGTTTGATTGAGGTTTAGGTTTGTGTTATATTATTTATGTTGTGTTTTGGTTTTTCAGAAAGATTGCTCAAACTATGTGCGTGTACTGCAGCCGTATAACCAGACGCATATTTATGTGTGTGGAACTGGAGCATTTCATCCTGTCTGTGCTTTTCTGGAGATGGGCAAACGAGCAGAGGTACACACACACACACACCCACAAATGGGGACATTCCATAGACTTCTATTGTTTTTATACACAGCTAGTTATAAACACTATAACCTAACCCACACTCTAACTTTCTGCTTTTTTGTAACTATAGTTACTGTGTTTTATAAATGAGACCAGGTTTTGCTCACTTTTGGGGGTACAACTTTGGCCCCAAATTATGGTACAGTAGGCCCACACACACACACACACA
>JAZGTK010012522.1:0-14879 GCA_036877625.1 Ambastaia sidthimunki
CGCAGTGTAGGCAGTAAATTTAGGCAGTAAATTTAGGCAGTAAATTTCGGAACACAAGTTCCGATTTAATAACTTGAAGTCTGAGGTGATAGAGCAAAAAGTTTTGTTTTCGATTTCAGAACACAAGTTTCGATTGAAATAATTTAACTAAAATAATTTACGTGACTTTAAGCATACTTACTCTGCAGTAAGTTTGTAAACAAACCTGAAACGTGTCTTTGTTTATAGGAGTGGAAAGGGGTGTTTTCTCACCACATAATGATCCACTACCGTGCGCCAATTTACAATGCATTTTCATATGAATAGCCCTTACCTGCTAATGGGCGGCCGATTAAAAGCAGCTGAATAAGTCAGAGGCAGAAAAAGTGCATGATGTTCTTTGTAATCTTTTAACAAATCTCTAAAATTAAATTTTGTTTTAGATTACATATAAATTTAGAAACTAGAGGGTTTAAGGTTTCTGGTGCTGCTACATTTATGTCTCTTTGACAAAAAGTAACGGAGCTGTAAGAGCATATTGCTAACATAGCAAAAATATTCTGGACGCGGAATATCAATGCCTAAGGGTTAAGGCAGTAGGCCATCAAGTTAGTTCCTCCTCAACTCAGGGAATCTGCTTCATAGTTCCCAAGAAAGATGGGGGGATGCGTCCCATTCTAGATCTGCGTCTTTTGAACCGCTCAGTTATGAAACTGAAGTTCAAGATGCTTACTGTGACTCAGGTCATGAACCAAATCAGGTCAGAGAACTGGTTTTTCATGATAGACCTGAAAGATGCATATTTTCACATCCCCATCTTTCCCTGCGATACCAGGGCATCCGTATACTAAATTATATCAACGATTGGTTGATATTAGCTCATTCAGAGCAGGTTGTACTCCGACATCGAGATGTCATTCTAAATCATTTTGGGGTTCAGACTAAACACCAAGAAAAGTGTGCTTTCTCCAGCGCAGAGAACAACTTATCTGAGTGTGGTTTGGGATTCGAAAATGATGCAGGCACATCTGTCTCCTGCTCGAGTAGATTCGATCCTAAGTACAGTCACGAGAGTCAGAGAAGGCCAGTCACTCACTGTAAAGCAGTTTCAGTGACTACTAGGTCTCATGGCAGCCACTTCCAATGTCATTCTATTCGGTCTGGTGCACATGAGACCATTACAGTGGTGGCTCAAAACCAAGGGGTTTTCCCCGAAGGGAAATCCTTCCCGACAGATCAAGGTCATGAGGCGCTGCCTGCGGGCCTTAGACATGTGGAAGAAATCTTGGTTCCTTACTGTTGCCCGGTATTGGGAGTTCGCTGTCGCCATGTCACACTTGCAACCGATGCATCCCTTACCGGTTGGGGGGCGGTCATGAGTGGCCGCCCGGCCCAGGGTCTATGGAGAGGTCACCAGCTTTCTTGGCATATCAACTGTCTAGAGATGCTGGCAGTGTTCCATGCTCTCAGACATTTTCTCTCTGACCTGAGAGATCACCATGTGCTGGTCTGCACCGACAGCACTGCGGTGGTCACCTATATCAACCGTCTGCAATCGCGCCCCCTTTACAAATTGGCACACCAGATCCTTGTGTGGTCCCAGGGGAAACTCCTCTCTCTGAGAGTAGTTCATATTCCTGGATGTCTCAATGTGGGAGCAGACATCCTATCGAGACAGGGGCCGAAGCCCAGGGAATAGATGCTTAATTGGACCTCTTCGCCACTCTCAAGACTGCACAATGTTCCCTCTGGTTTTCTCTAGTTCATCTATACCCCATCTGTATGCCTTTCCCCTGATTGCTCTGCTCCCGGGAGTTCTGGAAAAGTATGCCAGGACGCAGTATCTGTGCTCCTAGTAGCCCCGTTCTGGCCAACTTGAGTATGGTTCTCAGATCTGGTAGAGCTACTAGACGATTCTCCGTGGGAGATTTCCATCAGGAGAGACCTCCTTTCCCAGGTGGCGGGTGCCATTTTACACCCCCGCCCAGAACTGTGGAAGCTGTGGGTATGGCCTCTGAGGGGGCACAACCCCTAGCCTCCGGTCTCTCAACCTAGGCTGTTGAGACCATTCTGCAATCCAGAGCTCCCTCTAGGAGGAAATCTTATGCCCTGAAGTGGAAACTTTTCACTTCATGGTGCAGAGAACGCCAGCTGGACCCAGCTGACTGCACCATTAATGTGGTCCTGGAATTTCTGCAGACTCTGCTCTCTGCAGGGTTGGCCTACTCCACCTTGAAGGTTTATGTGGCATCTATATCCACTTAACACGCTTCATTAGGTGGCTATCCTGTAGGTAGACACCCTTGGGTTACACGTTTCCTCCGCAGTGCACTGAGGCTGAGGCCCCAGGTACAATCTCGTGTCCCTACTTGGGACTTGGCTGTGGTATTAGAAGCTCTTTGTGCTCCTCCTTTTGAGCACATTGAGGAAATATCTGATCATCTTTTGTCAAGCAAAACTGTATTTCTGTTGGCCATCACTGCTCTGAGGAGAGTAGGTGACCTTTAGAACCTTTCTATGGCCCCTTCTTATCTGGACTTTGCGCCCGGTTTGGCCAAAGCTTTTTTATACACAAGACAGGGTTATGTTTCTAAAATACCTTCTATTGTACTATGGCCATTCATGCTTTAGGCCTTTTGTCCTCCTCCCTTTAGGGACCATGACCAGGAGAAGCTGAACCGTGTATGTCCACAGAGCTACCCTGTGGCATAATCTGACCAGCTTTTCGTCTGTTTTGGTCACCATAAGCACAGTCTCCCCGTGACCAAGCAGACACTCAGTCGCTGGATTACTGATGCCATTCGCATCTCTTATGAGTCCTCTGGTATCCCCCCACCTAGGGGGACCAAGGCCCACTCTACACTTGTTATGCAAGTGTCTCAATTCAGGACATCTGCAACGCTGTGGGATGGAATGTGGCATTATGGCCTTGATATCCGAGCCACTCCCAGCTCCTCTGTTCTTATGCCCTAAAATCTGTGCAATTCCACAAAAGGGGCAGGAAAACGCTCAGTATGGATAGTGGGCATCTCGTTCCCATAGCATTTCGACGCAGCTCGAGTTCCTGAAAGGGAACGTCTCAGGTTACATATGTAACCCAGGTTCCCTGAAGGGAACGAGACGCTGCGTCTCTTGCCATACTTGCGGTACCCCTTGCCTGCGCTCGCTTTATTCCTTTTGAAGCTAACGGTTTGCGCAAACGTGAAGTGACATGTATTTGTCAATTATGGTTACCCATAACCGAAATGTGACCTCTGCATTTAACCTATGCAGTTGGTTTAACCTATGCAGTTGGTTGCAATGAGTGAACACACATTGCAAGTCGTGAACACACACACACCCGGAGCAGTGGGCAGCTATCACTGCAGCGCCCGGGGAGCAATCGGGGGTTTGGTGTCTTGCTCAAGAGCACTTCAGTTGCTACCCGCCAGCGCTGGAATCGAACCAGCAACCTACTGATTACAAGCCCAACTCCTTAACCAGTAGACCACAACGTATGTGCTTTATAGCATCCTGGTCGTGACGTCACCCCACCTGTGACATATCGCCCCCTGATTGGATGATTTGACACGTGATTCAGAGTGCATAAATGCTGGAGGTGTTCCCATAGCGTTTCGACGCAGCGTCTCGTTCCCTACAGGAAACCTGGGTTACATACATAACCTGAGACGACTTCCAGAATGGTAGTTTTTCAGCTACCCAATTATCTTTTAGGCAGGATATTTTAATGACTGCCTGTGTCACCCACTTATCATTTGCAGTCTTTTTCTAAGACTACAGTATGTGTGAAGAGTGGCTCCTGTTTACTTTTTTTGGAATGTTTTTCAGTTCACCTCATACCGATAATCCATCTGGAATAATAGTAAATTAAAAGCTGGCACTTTTCTACCTGGTTTCTTGTTTTTTATTTTATTAAAGTTCCTGTCCTAAAAGTATGTGTTATAATGTTGGAATCAGACATGATGAACTTTGTGTTTAGGGAGATGATGGTAAATGGACAAATGAAACTATTCTGTTAATGGTTTAAGCAGCAATGAAATCTAATTTGTTTATGTTCCAAACTGTGTTATTGCATTAACAGACATACCATCTGTTTTAGGGAGAGAAAGGAAGCAAAGGACCCATAGGTCCTCCTGGATATCCAGGGCAGCCTGTAAGTATATCAGTCATTTTATTTTTGTGAGTCATCTGCAATTATGGTTTAATTCCATTTTTGTGTTTTCCTTAAGGGAGTACCTGGTAGGGATGGAAAAGATGGAACTCCAGGAGCAATTGCTCAAAAGGTTTGTACTGATCTAGCTTGTCTCATTGCCAAAAAGTAACAGCGATTAATAGCTTCTGTAAAATGTGAGCATGGACAATTGAGAATATTTGGCTAGCCTGCTTTGAGGAGGTTAACCTTGTTTCCTTGCAGAATTGTGACAAAAGTGCATGAAAAATTATACTAGTAAAGAATCTCCTTATGAAAAGCTATTTATTAACTATTACAGTTTGCACCATAATTTCCTGTTTTTTGTTGGTCTGTTTCCAGACTTACCAGGCTTATCACCATTTTAATGGTTGCCCATATAAATCCTTGATTATTTGCTTAAATCCACACCTTTCAAACATCCATTACTCTCTTATTGAAGCCTTAGGATGGCCTTCTTAAAAGTGAACTGTATGTGTCCTGGGCAGCCTATCACCATTTCCATATTTAATAATCATTATGTTGGTAAAATGTCAATGTTTAAACTGTTTTGCACCCAATGGGCAATGTACAAAGGAAAGAAACATGGTAAAAATTGATCAAACCCTTGTTTTTAAAGCCATTAGTCATGTTTTTGTCAGAGCTGTAGTGTAGTGTGTAGTGCCTGTAATATTGAAGAATTGTTTGCTCACAGAAACACATTTTTGAGTCTAGCCCCACAAAAATGTGAAAATTTTGCATTGCTTGAGCTTGTGTAGCTGAAAAAAACACACTATTGCAACATTTTGTTCCCAGCAGCTTCAAAAGCTTTTAAGTGCCTGCCATTTTCCCTAGCATTTTGTTTATTATTAAAGCTTTCTCTGCATAACTGCAGTTCATAGGCCTAAAAAGATGCTTTTAAAGCTAGTGTCTGTGGTATTTCAGCTAACTGAAATGTCAGATAAGAAAGTGTATACCTCATAGCCCTGTAACAATTAATGCTGGTCTCGTGATAATCAAATTTTGCCACTTCTAAGGACATTAAGCAAATATTTTACATTGTCACAAAATGTTTTGTCTCATTTCTCTGTACAGTAGACACAATTGTCTGGGCAGCCTACACCCACCTCGGATCAGCTCCTAAGAAAAGAGTTAAGATTAACAAATTTAAAAGAAGAGAAACATTATCAATTTAGAAAAACTTATAGAAGAATTTTCATAAGTGGACTTAGACTTTTGATTGCTGCTGTCTCCATCTATCTGTCTTTCAGTGTAAAATAAAAAGTGCTCAGAAAAGTTGTCTTATTTTCTGATCTTTGACTTTTCAGGGAGACTCTGGACCACCTGGAATTCCTGGACTGGATGGAAGAGAGGGACAACCTGTGAGTATATCTTAAACCCTCTGATCATTGCCAGTTTTTTTTGTCATTGCAGCTTGATGAGGAGCATGTCTGGCTAACTGAATTCACCTGTGCCAGGCAGGTGATGCTTGATACTGCATGTAGCCTGAGGACACTTTTAGGTAACTCAGCAAATGTGTGCTAGCAATTAATCTAATCTGTAGAAAGAAAGTTCTAAGAGTCACACAGTTTTGGGGCCCTACTGGAAAAACATGTAATGAAAGATTGCTAACGGGAGCCATTAAGCTGATCTGGGGACAAACAACAATCAGTACAATATACAATATATTCTAATTATATGCATCATCTCTAATCACAGATCTTGCAAGGTAGCAATGTATTGATGTTTTTCAGACATCTTGGCCAGTGATTCTCGGTGGCCATTGCAAGATGTAAAAATATTTAAATGATGTTTTAACTTGACAAAATTGCAATCAATGACACATTTTTGGATCATGTTGCTTTTTATTGATAATTGTGTCAAATCACTATTATTAGCATTTTATGTTGTTATTATATAATAATTTTTTTGTATTGTTTGCATCAGTTACAACCCTGTAACTATGTTTTGATTCTTGTACAGCGAATCAAAACTAGATGTGCAGTGTTATGGCAAAAGCTTTAATGAGGCAAGGATAAGATTGATTTTATACAATAATGCTACAGAAATAACAAAACCCTATTGTGTGTGAAGCAACTTTTTATGTCATGTTGTGGCAAAAGTTTTAAACAATAATAACCTGCAACGCAATAACATTTGCCCACAGCATAGTAGAATTAAGCAAAACAGTTGTGAAAATGCACCATTTTACAATTAGGCATTTAGCAGACGCTTTTGTCCAAAGCGACTTACAATATGAGGAAAACAAAGAAGCGATCAATCACAAGATGACAATATGCATAGCCGTACATAGATACAATATCCTAGCATACCATATTTCAGTGCTCAAGTGGATACCTGTTAAGAGAGGGGAGGAAAAAGTTTTTTTTATTGAATGAGGGTTAGACTTGTGTAAGGTGTTCCCTAAAGAGGTAGGTTTTTAGTAGTTTTTTGAATGTGGTGTGGGATGAGGCAGACCGAACCGAGAGTGGAAGATCGTTCCACCAGCGGGGATGTTGAATGTAAAGCTGCGAGTAGGTGGTTGTGTATGTTTGGAGAATGGAATAGCAAGACAACGTTCGTTTGTTGACCGTAGGGATCTGGAGGGAGTGTATATGTGAATGAGTTGGTGAAGGTAGGATGGTGCAGAGCCGGTGGTGGTTTTGTAAGCAAGTAGTAGTGATTTGAACCTTATGCGTGCTGCAATTGGTAGCCAATGAAGGGTGATGAAGAGAAGTGTAACATGGGCTCTTTTTGGCTCTTTGAAGACCAGACGAGCTGCTGCATTTTGGATTAGTTGTAATGGTTTGAGTGCTCGTGCTGGAAGGCCAACCAATAGAGCATTGCAGCAATCCAGCCTAGAAATGACCAGGGACTGGACAAGGAGCTGTGTTGTATGAAACATTCCCAAATGGAGTGCTTTGGATGGATGGATGGGTGGATGGATGGATGCCAGTATAACACTCAGTATAACTGTATAACATATAGTTGCCAGTATAACACTCACTACCACAGTCTTCTGCAGCCAGAAATCTACATATTCATAATTCATAAAATATGTATGCCAAGTTTAGTTCTCTTGTACTATTCTTTTCCAAGGTCTTTTTAGTGACGTGAGAATTTATGTCCTCAAAGTGATGGTTACTTCATTTTGCAACTACTTTCCATGTTCTTTTACTGGTCCCCACCGAGCAAATCCAGACCAAACATCTGTTTCCGCTTAGCATGGAAAATGCACCAAAAAACTATTTCAAGGTGGCTTTGTTAAATATGCTATCTTTGTTTTTTTTTCTGTTCATTCACAAACCACTGGACTGACTGTTACTTCCATCTTCAACCTTTCAAGAGGCTATTTGAATAATTACAACCATTAGTCTGCAAACAACATATCAACGTATATATTTTTTTCTTCTCTGGATGAGATTTTAGGCCCTGCTCACCAACTGCCTGCCAATAACAATTACCAGTATCAACATTTGTGGTACTAACCTCTGAACATTATATTATAACGTTTTTGCGTTGATTCTTGTTTCGCTCTAGTAAGATGTTAAAGTAATTGTTCAAAGGGCACTGCTGGACTCTTGGCACATGGAGTCAAGACAGCTGTTTCTCAGTTTCTCCCAGACCTACAGCACTGATTTTAAATAGAGAGGGAGAGAGTAGAAGAGTGAGCCAAATCAGAACAACACTAGTTTTGAAGGAATTGCTTTCCAAAATAAAGATTTGCTCCCATGTTCTAAACCGATAGGAACACAACATGATAATTTTTAGGAATTTTAAATTACCAACCAGATTGAGTCAATAAATTAAAGCATATGACTGACATATGACAGATTTTACTTATTTATTTCTATTAACAGCCATTAGTCCCAGGGAGGCAGTGCTTTGCCTTGATACAAGGTACAAAAATATGGTGCATATCTCATACATACCTGTACAAAATGTTGGAAATGTATTAGTCTTGTCGACCTGAACAATTTTCACTTTGACACCCCTTAACTCCACCCAACAGGAAGTTGGCCATTTTGGATTTTCTGAAAACTTTTAAAAACTCCTAGGAGTTTCATGTGATTGTCACCAAACTTCTTAGGGCTGAAAGTGCAAAAGACCCTATTGTTTTCCTTAGGATTATTATTATTTATTTATGTTTTTCTAGGTTTTCGGGGCCTTTGGTCCACTTAACATGCTTAACAATCTTGAAACTTTGCACACACCTCAGAGTTGTTGGCAATTAGGGCCAGGCAAAGGCTGCCGCATGGCTGGGGTAGGAGAGCTCAGTAGCTCCCCCGGTATGGGGCAAAAGATGATGTAAATATTTTCTGTTTTGGATTAAACATAGATTTTCTGACAATTCCAAGCTCTACATTTTTAAATACTCCTCCTAGGGGATTTATGGGATTGTCACAAAATTTGGCAAATATTATGCAAAGACACTGAACATGCTAAATTTTAAATATCTCATATCTGAGATACAATATTTAATGTCTCTAAGGAAGTGGCTCATATCTGCTGCATGAATTGAGTGATTTCTTTTAAACTTGAGCTGTATGTTTGGTCCTGGAGACTGATGACATAGATGTGGCTATTGTGGGTCACAGTCATTGCGCCAACTGTGTCCCTTACATCATAATTACTTAGACTAGTCCTCAATTATTTTTAAAAATAAATGCATGTGACAACAATGTATTGTTTTCTGAGAAGCACCAGGTGGTGATGGCGCTGTAGTGCTTGTCATTGCTGCTTGCAGCTATATTTCTATTTAAACTTATTTGTGGTGCTTGCAATGCAACAGATCATTATTACTCTCTTTCATCATTATTTATTACGTTGTGCTTACTTTTGTGTGCAAGCGAAATTGCTTGTGAAAAAGTGGACAAAAATTCCATAGCCTTAACATTGGGCTGAAATTTGTGGCTTCATAGCTCCATATCAGAATGTTGTAGAAAATTGGGAATAGGCTCATATTGCTTGGCTTAGCAAGCAGCAACAAATGGTGACATTACAACTTTAAAGTCTAGAAAAAGACTTTTTTTCACTAGAAAAAGTGAAAAAAAAAATGTTTACTGCAGGTTATGTAGACATACATTGTAAAGAGGAAGCGTCAAAAAAGAAATTCTGCATTACTTATAGTCTTATTATTAGTGTTCCTAATACGTGAATGTTACATCTTTCCCCTGTTGTGTTTGCACTATACTAACACTGGACTCCTAAGTTCAATAGTTTTTCATTTTTTGTTTTTTATTTAACTTGTCTATGTCTTGTTATCTGAGTTCTTAATATTTAAAGATTACACTGCCCCTTTACACTTGCACCTGTTGTATTTGCATTACGGTACTGAGCCTTCAGGTCGTTTTTATAAAAATTTTTAAAATAAAGAGATACAGAGTTTGGGTACTTTACTTTTTTTTTTGGGTACTTGTCATTAATTATGGTAACAGGTGGTATAATGAAAAGCTAAAGAAAATTATACTATCAAGAAAATTGTACCCTGATGGTTTAATAAAATTTCCTAAAGATTACAGCTTCAACAAACAATGCTTCTTACAGTAAATACTATCCTTTTAATTATAATAATAGGAATGATGCATATTGCCGTATCGTTGGATTTAAACCTTAATGTTTGCAGATCTGTTGTTATCTCTGGCTAAGCCTTTGTATTATAGTGGAATCTGAACTTAACAATACTCTGTTAAACTGTTACAGTCTCTGGCCGACAATGCCTTAGGATGCCAGCAGGCACACATTTTATAAGTGATTAATTCAGACATCCGTACATGTTAGCTTCATCGGAAGTCAAGGAAAGTCCCTTCAGTGTTCTTACACAACACTGTGCACACTGTATAAAGCAAATCGTATACAATGCACATATAGAAGAATTACATCTTTGTCAAGTCTGTTTCTCTAGGTGCTAAACTCCTTAGTGAATGTTACAAGTCTCCTTAGTATTCTCCTAAATTTTCTAATGTGTTTATTGTTTAAAATGGGTTTGGCAAGTTTGTTTATAACTGTTATTTTTTTTAGGGCATGCCAGGTATACCTGGAAATGATGGTCCAAGGGGAATTAAGGTGATGTTTTTGTTTTTACATGCTGATGCAGTTTTTCCATAGAGGTTATGCTTTTTACACATTTTCAGCCTCAGTTTTCAATTTCTGAACAAGCAGCACATAAGCTAGGTTCACTTTTTTGCAAATAAAGCTTATTTATCAATGCAACAAAAATGTCTACTTTAATACATGTTATAATAAATATAAATTAACTTTTTACGGTTTAGTACATGCCTCTTTTGCTTTTATCATACACTCAGGCTGCCATGGACCCCACACGTTTGTTCAAAACCTGATGATCCATCCCAGTATACTTTAAGAATGTTCCAGAAATCATATTGTGAGCTTCAGCAGGAGCAAGGAAGTTAGACCTGTTGGACAAAGACATTAACATGGTCAATGTCAAAAATGTGCTTACTTGATTAGTGATTAAACATAATGCAACATTACATTCCTTTGTTTTATTTCCAGGTTAAAATTAGACTATAAGTCCCACTCTAACGGGGAGTCAGAGACGACAGGATCCATGTGCAGCATTTATTAAGAATATTCCAATAACAGGCAAGGGTCAGGGCAGGCAGCAAGCAATTAGAATAAAGTTAAACAGTCCAGGTAAAGCCACGGGTAAACAGAAACAGGGAAACCGCTCAGTAGTGACAGCCGGGACAAATCAAAACTTCGCAATGGGTGTTTGTTGAACTGGGGTTTATATGGGAGAGATGATGAGTTGCAGGTGTGAGGGTAATCAGTCCCAGGACTATGGCTCTATGGGTAATGTAGTTTGGGGCATGACTAGTATTTAGGGGATAGCTCCCTCTGGCGGCTTGGAAGAGGCGCGGGAGCCTCCTGTGTAACACCCACATTCAGTGGTCTCAAATTATTGGATTCCACTATATTTTTATTGTTTAAAAAAATGCAACATGTACGGGAGCTACACTGTGGTTTTAAAGTGTTGTTGTACAAACATATTGTACCTTTTAAATGTCAGTCTTTTCTTTTATTTAAAGGGTGAAGCTGGCATGACAGGTCAAAAAGGAGCCAAAGGTATAGCTGGAGACCCTGTGAGTAAATATAGTTATTTCCTGAAAAATCACAGTACACTTGTGAGTGTAACTGTAATGAAACGTTTGAAATGAAATGTTGAAATGTTTTCCATTGTGAGCTGTCTCAGCAGTCCTAAGACAGTAAATTTTTGTTTGGAACATTGCTGTGAGAAAACTGTTAAACAAACGCTGTTACACAATATGCTGAACCAAAGCTGTAAACATTAGATCTATTTAAAAAAAGAATTAACAAGCCAGTTGGCATGGTGTTAGCTTGTTTGGTATGGAATTTATTTGAAAAATTGACAAAGGAAAAAATTTATTTGAATGCATATGGGGAGGTATAACTTTTAAAAAGTTTGGCAGCGCAGATTTCTTCAGCCTCTTACTTCAGCTTCTTTCTTCAGCTTTCTGTGAAAATTAATGCTCTTCACCAATATATTGTATACTCACCAGGAATCTGTATAAAGAAAGTAAAGGTGCATTTTGATTTTATATTTCATTTCAAGTTAACACATCATCTGGTTTGTGTTGGTCTTTCCACAGGGCAAGATGGGTTTGCCTGGAATGCCTGGTTCAAGTGGAAAACCTGGCCATAAGGTCCCAAATGCAGCATGTACTTTGTAATGTTAAATTTCATTTTGAGATCATTGATTGGTGATTTGGCGTCGCCTTTAGGTTTTTACAGCAAATTCAAGGCAAGTGCCAGGGAGCAAAACAGACAATTTTTACCTGTTTTGTTAATATTTACTGGTGTAATGGCAAAAGCACTTTAATTTATTTGGCCTGTATTTCACAATCATCCTTCATCATCTGTATAATGTGCATTTCGATTTGTTCATGTGATGTGTAATGGTGCAGAATAAAAGGCAACGGCCTGTCTCCAAGGAGAAGGACAAGAAGTATATCCAGATTTGAAAATAGCGAGCACATAAACCAATACGTTTCATGTGGGTGCAGCTTCTATTATCAAAGTGGCTATAACTTGAAAATGAGATATTAACACAATCAGTACACATATGCAGAAGACCAATTAGTAATCAACCTAAAAAAAATCTGTGATGACTGGCCACCAGGTGACGCTAACTGAAAAACGTATAAATGGCTATAACAATGCAATTGTTTGTTCGACTACCTTAAAATTTGGTGTCTTTGTCCAGGGCACCATCGTATTCTATAAGGACATTGGCCAATTTTGAAAAACAGGGCTGTCATCGGCCAAAGAACTTATTATTTTGAGCACTTATTAAACAAGGTTAACAAAGGCCGACCTGAACGAAATTTGGTGGGCATGTTTGACTCATGGCCCCAATGGTCTGTAAGAATTTTGAAAGTGACTGTTGACAAACAGACAAAATATTAATATTATTTTTCAAAACTTATAATTCTAAACAACTTTGACCTCTACAATTACTACTGTCAAACACACCACTCTACAAATATTTGAGGTTATTTGAAAAAACAACTTTTGGGAACTAGTCCTAGGTCAAAAAAAGTTGAACTTTTTAAATTGGAAAGCTAAGAGGGCTATTTAAGAAAAGGGTTGTGGCCAAGTGTACCAATATCTTTATATTTCTCAAACAAAACATCAGATAATCATAAACCAAGTGAGCTCATGGAACCTGTGATACTAAAAAGTGGAGTCTCAAAAGAGCCAGAGCTGCATCCAGACAGATGTCTCTCCATAGCCACCATTGCCATGATTAAACAGTCGATAGCATGGGCTGTATGATTCTTTACCTACTTCCATTTCGAAGCAGATCAGCCTGGTAGGCCTGCAATATGACCACCAAATACAGGGATGCACCAACCTGACCTACTGCTGCATATGCCTTACCCACCACTCATGCACTCATGATTGCACTCATGTTCAGACTCAGGATGCACCTGAAGTGCTTCTTCATAGCGTCAGCCTTCTGACGCAGCATTGAGTTTCCCTCAAGAGAGAACTTAATTAAAGTCACAATATTGGCAAATTTAAATTAGGTCTTTGACTTTGTTCCAGCTGTAAAAATACTGTGGAAATTGCTATTTCAGGAGTGGTTTTAAACACGTATATGATAACTTAGATATGATTAACCTTTTCTGCACATGCAGTCAACTTAAAGTGACTTAAAGTGCTTGAACCCAGATAATTGCTGCTTGCAGCTATATTTTTATTGTAACACTATTCCTAAATACAAAAAATAACTGCTTTACCCTGCCTAAGCAGTCTAACCGTGCTAATATTCTGTTAGCTCAGTTGGTCAACCAGCTGCTCATCCTGCTGACTAGTGCACAAGTCATGTAACCCTACTGAAAGAAGGCGAACAATGTTTGAACCGGATATTGTAATCTAATTATACAGTGCTCAGGACCCATTGAGACACATTTGGCAGTACTTCCCAGACTGCCAGATAGTCTTCTAAGGGAACCAATCTCTCGAGAGTGCCATTGTTTGAGGCTACTGTGCCCTGAAACTCTCGGGGTGGCAGGGTTAATGGCTAATAAGGGTACCAGTCTCTCAAGACTGGCCTCTGGTATGATTGGAGTGAATAGACCGGTGCCCTGTAAAAAGAAGCCCTGCATGGAGCCTCCGGTTTAAACTCTCTAGAGACCTCCGTAGAGGTAGCCCTTCCCCCATGCCTGCTGACACTGGCACACACTGGGGGGGTGCAATTGTTTGAGGCAGCTGTGCCCTGAAACACTGAAGTGGCAGGATTAACAGCCTAGCCTCCAGAGCGCACTGCAACCGCACCCTTTAGGGGGGAGAATGGGTCACAACACTCTTTTTTTTGTGTGTGTCCCTAGGGGGGGAGCTAGCAGACGGCCTGGGCTGTTCTGCCTAACAGGACAGAGAGAGTGATGGTGGCGTGGGAGGAACTGCTGACGGTTCTGCTAAGCTCAGACACATTCTCAGATGTGAGGCTTCCACTCTCATCAAAATTCTCTTAGCAGGTCCACTTGGTGTGCCTGCAACACACCCAAGGTGTGCAGGCAAACACCTGCCTGACCTGCAGCCATGTGTCCCCTGCATGAACGCTGAGATGGTGCGCAGCACTTTTGTTTCACGTTTGTTCTCGTTGTCATCGTGGGGGGGTTTTACGGTCGTTGTTACTAAGTTAGAAGGCGTGGCCAAAGCCAGGTAAATACAGCGTGTTTGAGAAGTTAGAAACAGAAACAGTTAAGAAACAGAAGAGGACAGCAGCTTGTAAGTAAGTTTGTGCTTGTTTTTCCATTAGTCTGAGCATAGTGCTAGTTGACAGGAGGCGTTGTTTTGTTTATATTGTTTTTTTATTGTAATATATCAAGCGCGTGGCAAAGTCGCGTTTGTTCCCGTTTGTTCTCGTTGTCATCGTGGGTTTTTTTTACGGTCGTTGTTACTAAGTTAGAAGGCGTGGCCTGCGGAATTGATTAACTAGGTAGTAGGGAAGTATAAAAATGTGTGGTACACCGCGGCAGGGGTCGCGGTAGCCCTCATGTGAAGCCCTCATCGTGTGAAGACCGATGAGTGTAAAGACCAGCGACTCGACCTGCGTGACTCCACCGAGCACAGACACCGACACAGCACTTCACTGTATTGTATTGCCTTATTTATTTTTCACTTTTATACTTATTTATTTACATACTAATCTCCTTATAACTTTGCTCTGACTTCACTATGT
>JAZGTK010012523.1:0-14877 GCA_036877625.1 Ambastaia sidthimunki
GTGGGAGGGACAGCTCTCACACTCTTGAACCCTCTGGAGGGGGTTTAGGAGATAAGATGAAAGCTGCACTGTTTTAGTTTTTCTGGTGCTGTCTCTAAAGGTGATTGCTCAAACAGTGCAGTCTGACCCTAATCGCCCCCTCAGAAACAGTAAGTTAATTCAATCTCGGGACTCACTGTGAAATCTCAACCCTGTTGAGACTAAACTACATCGTGTGCCGCGGTATCAGAGCTTTCATCTTTTTATTCAGCCTATATTTTAATCCGTAATGGCTTAACGAAGTTATTCCACAAAATATGAACCACCTTTGATTTTTTTTGAGCTGTCAGAATGTCTTTAAACGAACAGCTTGGGTGAGTTTACACAGTATGCAGGTGGCTTAACATTACATCCCACCTTTAGCACAACATTTGCAGTGCAGAAGAAGGCACGCGACACCTGCATCGCAGATGTCGCACTTATCCCAAAGGGAAAGACTGGCTTGTTCACTCTTTTCGTTTGGCCACTCCGTTTTTTTCCTCATTCTCCCAATAGCGATGCAACACGTGTCCTTGTGACTTCCAAACGGACACGCAGGTTCTCTGTTCCCGCATATCTTCTCATCAGGCACCTCACATTTATACTCCGGTGTCTGCTCATGCAAAAACATGACTGCGCTTGTGTCCGCTTCTCTCTCACCCGCGCACGTCCCCGATGAATTATGCATACGACGGATGCCTTCGCGCTGATTATCAAAAAGGGCCGCGTGTGCTCTCCGATTTTGCATTTGTCCATTAAACTTGCTGAGTTCTACATCACTTTGGATAACGCTATCTGCGCAGGAATTGAATATGCTAATTTAGCTCATGCACACTTTGATTCTCATGTTTCTGTCATCAGTGCCAGAGTTTTAGGTATTATGCATTGCTTTGCAGATCTGGTTGAAGCAAAGCTGGTGGGCGTCCTGGATATTCTGGATGAGGAGAACCGTCTTCCCCAGCCCAGTGATCAGCACTTTGCTGAAGCAGTGCACAGCAAGCACAAAGATCACTTCCGTCTCACTGTAAGCTACAGTTTGCTTCTTTTCAACAGCTGTGTCCTTGTGTATAAATGGGAATGCCTAAAGAAATGGAAACTGTGTCATTTACTCCACTCTATGTCTTTCTTTTCTTTTTGGAACTCAATAAAAATATTTTAAAGGATGTTCATTCTGTTTTTTTTAATGAAGTGGAATGGTTTTGAAAGTGTACACAAAATATCGTTGTAAAGCTTTAAAAATACTACTATTTTTTGTTTCCACGGAAGCAAGAAAGTAATATAGATTTGTCACAGCATACTTTTAAGATCAGTAAGTAATGACACAACCTTCATTTTGGGTCTCTCTTTAAGCCAAAGGAATTCATGGTTGTAAATGCGGTGACATTTCATTACTGTCAAAATCCTATTATGATAAATATGCTGTATGGTAATCATGTAATTACACCTGCAAGATGGATTGTGCTGGAAGTTTAATTCTGTGTTGGCTGCCTTTTCAGGTTCCCAGGAAGTCAAAGCTTACAATCCACAGGAACCTGAGAGACGACGAAGGTTTCATCATTAGACATTTTGCTGGAGCCGTGTGCTATGAGACTGTAAGCTTCCTGTTTACTCTGTAAAATCTGAATTTTTACATTGATAGGAAACGTCATTGTTTTGTCTTTAACACGCTTTACTGGTTGAGACTAAAATACACTATAAGCAGCAGTATCAGTTCTTTTTATCTTTTTATTAAGCCTTTATTTTAATCCATAATGGCTTAACGAAGATCTTCCACATTATGCACCGATGCAGGTGGCTTAACATTACATCCCACCTTTAACCCAGCATTTGCAGTGCAGAAGTAGCCACCTGCATCGCAGATGTCGGCCAAATCCCAAAGGGAAAGTCTTTCTTATGGCTTGTTCACGCTTTTCTTTTGGCCACTCCGATTTTTTTTCCTGATTCTCCCAATAGTGATGCAACACATATGCGTGTAACTTCCGAACGGATGTGCAGGTTCTCGCTTTCCACATGCAAAAAATCGTTTTGCTTCTGTTGTACTGCAGTTTTTAACATGGTTTACTTTCACTGTGTATTCAATTTTACTGTTAATTCACACTGTAGATTGGTGCCATGGGGAATCCCTTTGGTGAAGTTGTTGGTTTTCCTAAGTAGTGTTTGTGTGCATGTGAGGGTTGACCCTATATCTGTGCCCTGTGGGTTGTGTATGTGCGTATATGTGTGAGCAGACCCAGTTTGTGGAGAAGAATAATGACGCCCTCCACATGTCTTTGGAGTGCCTGGTGTGTGAGTCGAAGGACAAGTTTATCCGGGATCTCTTTGAGAACAACTCCAATTCCAAGGACTCGAAGCAGAAGGCCGGCAAACTCAGCTTTATCAGCGTGGGAAACAAATTCAAGGTGAACATGCCATTTATCTTTGAATTTGGATCCTCCCAATAGCCAGGAAACACACTTTGTCATAGGAGTTCATGACAACTCTTCTAGAGATCAACCTTCTAGAACAGTCTGTTTCCAACCACACACCTGTCTGTAATTTTAATGTGAACATCTAAATACTGTGATTAGCTGGTTCAGGTGTACCATTAGGTTTGAATCTATGCACTGCAGGGAGGTATGTTATAACTCCAGGAGCTGGACTGAACACCACTGATAAAGACTATAGACCTGGGGTAGCCATCTTTGCTCCTGCAGGGCTACTTTCCTGAAGAGTTGAGCTCCAGCTCAAATCAAACATACTGGGATCACTAATCAAAGTGTTCAGGATTACTTAAAAATTACATGCAGGTGTGTTGGAGCGATGTTGGAACTAAACACTGCTATGGACTTGGCTTGGATTATGATTTTACTTTAATTTTTACTATGTTTTACTATGTTTAATTTTTACTGTGTTTTATGTATTTTCATACATATTTACATCAATGTAATATATTTTACAAAATAAAATAATATTTTGTTATTTCATACATTATGTATGTGTATGTGTGCATATATATTCTTTGTATTTAATTACATTTTTTTTCCTTTTTTAGTTGATGTAGTTTTTAAGCTCTTACCTGGTGTTCTCAATTCCCTTGCTTCTAACTTTTGCCGTTTCTCCATCCTCCTCTCTTAGACTTCCTCCTGTTTCTTCAACCTTTCCCTGAGGAAAGCAGTAATGTTTGATGGCTAATATAATGTTGAAAGTATGAGAAACTGAAGCTTTTGTAGGGTAAGCCTGGCTGTAAGATTTAGTGCCGGCACCACAGATTCACTTACAGTGTGTCAGTCTGCCACCTCATAAACAAATGAGAGAGATCAGTTTGCTTCCACTCTCTTCCCCACTGACCTTCTTCATCCACCTGCCTGGTCTGTTGCCATTTGTTTGTGCCACATTACTCCATTGTAGTTGTGTCACAACTCACGACACAACTACAATTCAAGTCATTGAATAAGAGAGTTTTCTATAATCATATCACCATGTCGTTAAGTAATTGAATTGCATTAATAATCGTATTCTACGACTGTTTGTATTGTACTACAGTTGAATCATTCACATTGCATGTCTGTTACCTACTGTAAATTTGTTGCAGTCTGTGTAACACGTTTGCATGGCAACACAACTGTACAGCTCTGTGTATAGAATTGTTCTGAGCAATAATAGTTGCTCTTTATTAAACCGTTTCTCTTCTGATGTGCTTTCATAGACCCAGCTGAACCTTCTGCTGGAAAAACTTCGCAGCACGGTGAGAAACACATTTCTGACTGGCTTACGACACATTTTCATTATGCATCACTATTTCATGCATAATCTGGACCCACAGTTTTTGTTTATCATTGGTAATTGGTTTATTATTGGGTCTGATTTATTCGCTTTAATAAAGTCACATCTGTATGTTTTATAAAGGGCTCCAGTTTCATTCGTTGCGTGAAGCCCAATCTGAAAATGGTGAGCCACCAGTTTGAAGGAGCTCAGATTTTGTCTCAGCTGCAGTGCTCTGGTACGTATATGAATATATAGGCCTGTTTTAAACCGATTCCTCTCGCTACACTGCTGGTAATGCTTCAAATATTCCAATTTAAGAAAACCTATTACAAATACACACCGTTCATCAGCCGCAAGCTCTCTTTTAAAACAAATACCGAAATTGCCTATGGAGTGGCCATATTAAATGTGAGCTCCACTGATTTTTCATTATCTTTTTGAGGTGTCTTTACCACACGAGAGTTTTGAAGGTTGAGGTGATTTTATAGGTATTTGCTAAGTTTTAGAAATAAACTTTCTGGCAGTACAGTAAGTAGGCGAGAAACAGGCTTGGACTATACTAAGGGTTGTGCTGTCAAGGGGACTGATTGATTAATTCTAGCACTGTACTGTTCTTTGAGTTTGTGTGACTATTTGCGGATCACTTGACTTCAGTGATATAAGCGAAGAACACTGGCATTTGATGACTCATTTTTTCCAAAGAAAACTCACAGATTATAGTAGTTCAACGCTTGACTGCTTTTTTTTGAATGGCTAGACTGTTAGTCTTTAGATGTGTTGGCGATGAGAATTTACATGTACATATATGTTTCTTGCAGTACGTTGCAGATATACATTCACTTTTTTTGTTTTATCACTCAGTGGTTTGAGAATTAAACCCACGACTGGTGTTGCTACCATGCTAACGCCATACTCCACAAACTGAGCTACAGGAACACATTAAATACAGAAAATATATATATACCTATATACCTATATATATATACGTCTATCTGTAAAGCATCTGTAATTCTTACAGAATTGTGTTGGAAGTGGGACGAGCAGAACGCAGGGGTCTTTAAAGCTCTGATCTTCCAAGTTTAATACGCGGATCCTGTGTGTGTATTTTCCCTGGAATCATGATGTCATCCTGCTTTCAGGCATGGTGTCAGTGCTGGACCTGATGCAGGGTGGCTTCCCCTCCAGAGCTCCATTTCATGAGCTCTACAACATGTACAAGCAGTACATGCCCAGCAAACTCTCTCGGCTTGATCCTCGACTCTTTTGCAAAGTAAACCACTTTTGTTTAACATTTGTCATAATGTAAAGTTTCTGCTCATTGCTTAACTTTGAAGTATTATTCATTTAACATTCACATGATAAGTCTGATTATATTCGGAATAGACTGTGACCTTTCATAGAAATTTGCAAAAGCATGCACAGAGTAATCCTTCATCGTTTTCCATGATAAATGATAGCGATATATATTTGAAAGTCAAACAGTGTTTCAATGATATGATGGTTAAATGTAAAATGTTTACGTCATACAATGGTACAGTAAAATTCAGAACTCATATATGAGCAGGCTGCCATGAAGTGTACCCACTTCATCATTTTGTTACAGTATGCAGAATGTCATTTAAAGGTGCACTCAGTGATTTTTGTCCTTTTATTAAAAACTTTGAAACATAAAGAAATTATGAGCAATACTTTTAAAACATTTAAAATCACGTACACTCACATGAAGGAACAACTCATGAATGTTACTAGTTCAGTGAAGTTTATTTAATTTACATAGAGCGGCTAGCCCCACGACACGGAATAAATCAAAGTCTCATATTGTTCTAACATTGCTCAACGTGAGATGAAAAATCGAGTGCACCTTAAATAAAGAGTATGTTCCACTAACTGAATTTATTTTCTCTGACAGGCTCTGTTTAAAGCACTGGGCCTCAACGAAAACGATTACAAGTTCGGATTGACCAGGGTTTTCTTCCGTCCTGGAAAGGTGATCATTTCTTGCAATGTTTCTCGTGAGAGTCAGAGCAACAGAAGGTTGTTAGGACTGGTATCACGTTTCATTAAGCAGAGACACACGGGATACCTCGTAAGCGAGAACACGGCTTTATAAACCTTGACATTTGTGTGCGTCTTAGTTCGCAGAGTTTGACCAGATCATGAAGTCTGATCCAGAGCACCTGGCTGAGCTTGTAAAACGGGTCAATAAGTGGCTGGTGTGCAGTCGTTGGAAGAAGGTCCAGTGGTGCACGCTGTCGGCCATTAAATGTACGTTACGCTTTATAATATCAGCAAACTGGCTTTCATGATTGCTGTAAAAATGGCCCTGCTGCCCTCAGTACCCTTCTGTTCAGCTTTGCATTGTTATGGGGTGATGCTTTTTGATGATTAAGCATCTTGCTCTTCATTCTCGTGGCACAGTGAGGAAGAAAATGCAGTACAGAGCCAGCGCCTGCATCAAGATCCAGAAGACGGTTCGCATGTGGCTGTGCAAAAGAAGACACAAGCCACGGTACGTCTGAACCAACACACTATAGTGTGGGAACCAGGATGGGTCTGACAATGCAATATTATATGGATACCTCGTCCGCAATGTTGCGATTCTTTGTTTATAGCATGGTTATTCAAAACATTATCATTATTAAAATGCATTTGCATCTTTTATTTATGAACTTATTTGTCAGTGGACCTGCGTTTTGCATAATTGCATAATTTTATGTCATTCTGAGTTTGGGCTTTTATCAAATAAAAGTAACAGCATGTGTTTTGACCTAAAGCTACAGTATATTTTCCCCTGATAAATTTGCTTTTTTCAAACATATTCATGTAAAAAAAATTAACTACAAACATAGATTTTTGATTTAGAAAATCAATACAGTATTGTGAGTCAGAATATCAACATATTTTGAAAAATTTAACCCCCCACCCCAGCACAACATTTTACCGCAAGTCATTTCTAATGCAATACAAAAGTGTAAGAATCAGTTTGAGATTGGATTGAATAGTTGTGATTCTGTATCTGTGACCACCTGGAATCTTACATTCCATATTATTGCAGCAAGTTGCTACATTGCTTGTCAGCCATAAATTCCTACAGTTAGGATCACAAATTGTGTTAGTAGGTGGACACATTTTAATTCTGATTATTATTGACAATAAATGTAACTGTTGGCACATTATTTATTATTTTTATTTTCAAACACTTATGTCAGTTTGAAGACTATTACTTGCATCTAGTGTTTGTTTTTTGAAAAGTTATTATTGATGACTCTAAATTGTGCATGGCAGGATTGATGGTGTGGTCAAGGTGAGAAATCTGAGGAAGAGGATGGAGAAGTTCAACGAGGTTGTAAATGGGCTCAAGGAAGGCAAACAGGAAATGAGCAAACAGACTGAGGAACTGGCCGCCTCCACCGACGCCCTCATGGCCAAAATCAAGGTGAGGTTTTCACTGGAAAAATCCTAGAGATCAGTGAAACCCCCTTTCACCTCCTTCAGCTCACACAGCACAATGATGTTATGTGGTGTAGCTCTTTTCTCAGCCTTCTGTTGAATCAGGTTTCCATACATAATTTAGCAGGTGTGTGTTTTTCCATGTCCTGATGAAGGTGGTCTAAATTGTCTGCCAACCTCGATTGTCTCTCTTTTTGAGCAAGGCAGTGTTCCCTGCAGGTTGTTGTTTTTGCCGTGGGCAGACCTCTGTCTACCATCACAGTGAATTCAAAGCCTCTGCAACTGGTCCAGTATATATATATATATATAAATGCAATACTCTTTTTGTAACATATTTTAATGTTTTATCAATTCAATTTGTAGTAATTTTTATTATTATTAAAATAAAACATGTATTAGATTTTTTGTATAAGTATTTATTGTAGCTATACTAACATCAGTAGTAGTGCTGATCTGACAAACCTTATAGGTATAATTCTTCCCCCAAAAAATAGTTTTTCTCTCCCTTGTTGTTCCAAAACTCATAAAACATTCTTTGTTCTGTGGAACACAAAAAGAAATACTGACAGCCTCAGCCTTTATTCACTGCATCTTTTTTCAATCCCTAACATTCTGTTTTTTATGTTTCACAAAGGAAAGTTAGTCACACCGGTATGGAACATAAAGAATAATGAATGATAAGAGGAATTTTTAAATACACAAAACTGTTCTAACTTAATTTAGAGTCAGACAAGACTGAAACATTTGTGGGTCATTAATAGTCACATTCATTCCTTTGATTGAATCAGTGAGTTCATGCTGTGAGTTTTTCATTCATTGAAAGATTCAGCTCACAAGTCACTTGTTTGGAAATTGGGCTGCATATTAAGATATGCTATAGTTGTATAGTTTATTTTAAATATGACCAGGGAAGATGGTACAATAGAAAGATGTGCTGTCTTGGCTTTATTTCAGGCATTTCACAGTTCTTTCATATTATCACATTCAATTCAGACTGTAAGTCATCAAATGTGGCAAAACACAATATTTTCTTTCACTGTCACTATAAATTCTCTGAGTAGCAGTTTAGGAAACGCTGGGGTTAGACCTAAAGTAAGAAAACAGAAGCTTTTCATTTCATTCTTTGGCAAATTTAGCCCTCAAGTAAAGTAAATAAATACAAAGCATGCAAATCGACAATCTGACAATGAGATTTGAGTTCGCGCCACACGCCGTCGAGTCAATTTTCGAGGCTTTACCACGTTGTGCCTTCTCCAGTGTTGATTTCATTCCTGCCTCGGAACCTTCAGCCACTGCTGATTGAGTGCAATATATGCATTGTTGTATTCTCTACGTGGAGCCCGACCTCATCTGTCAGACTCGCTGCGCATTATTGACAGCGCCCTCAAGAGGCATCGCCCTCTCTCTGATAGATAGCTGGCACCAGACCTGAAGCTTTTCCACCTGGACACTTCGTTCTTCCCTCTAAATGAGATGCTTTGCACTTCTGCACCTGTGATAGGTCGCGTTGTTATTAGCATAGCACTTTTTCATTAGCATTTGATTTTTGATTGGCAATGCCTCCTATTACCTTACCATCTGGACTGAAGATTACTGTGGCCTCATCGGCTAATAATGTAGATCGTGTCAATGGCTGTCATTCACCGCACTAGTGGTAACTCATCTAGCGTTAGGGGGTGAGACAGACCTTGTCATTGAGCCCCCATCCCCCCCGCGGTACAGTGATCATTCACAATGCTTGGACCCCTACACGCTCCTCTGGTGCTTTGCCAGATGGCGCTGAATCCACATCCAGGTTTAATGAATATCTGCAGGATATTAATACAACTGGGGCAGGTAGTCCAGCATCACTGCTGTCTGCCAGTTGATATGAAACTGCTGAGATGCTGCCACTTTCTTAACTTGTAATATGAGACCCTGGTGATCCTGTTCAAATTGGTTTAATGAGTCCCTGGACATAAAACATGTTAAATCTGTAATATGTAGTGTCATTTCTGTGCCCGTACTGTTTCCAAACACTCCCCATAATTGCCATTGTGGAGTCAAACAGGTAGCCCCACCCCACATTTGTGACATTGGTTGAGCCCATATTGTTATGTGGGACATAGTTGCCACATATAGAATAGCTTAGTTGCTGTCTCTTCAAGGTGAGATAGGATAAAGTATTTTAATATTCAAAAATATTAAAATGTAACCAAGTGGTTAGACATTTAAAGGTTAGTTATCTAAATTACAGAATGTGCCATTCTGTGCATTTAAAGGAGATATATCAAGTTTTTCCAAACAATTCCACACTTAATATGGCCATTAATACTTATTTTTGGTAAAAAGAGGTTAGTCAGTTATAATTGGACATTTACATTATAGGAGTACAAAAGCAAAAACTTCTCAATTCCCCCTTCACTGGGATTGTGATTGACAGGTTATCTGACCAATCATAACGCAGATTATGTCAGACAAACAAACCACCAGTAAACCAGTAAAGCAGACTAACATTGGTGGACTTGAAGGTAAAAATGGTTAAAAGGTGCTTGTATAGGACTCGCAACGCAGAAAGCAGGTACCCAGAAAGGGCTGAGGAATATACAGTTTCCCTAAACCTGTCAGAAACCTGTAGAGTTATCCAGACTTTATGCTGTTACAGCAGACAGTCGTTAACACTAGCTAGAATGACAATGTGATACTTGGTTATAGTCAGTCTCAATCGTCAGATGATGCTGTAGTTCAGTTTTATGCCATGACCGGTAGACTGTTGATTCAGTCTTTATTTTGTTTATTTGAAGTCACTTTCACTTCCTGAATATATTTGTTAAATGCCTATCGCAGACCTTTCTGTCTGCTTCTGTCTGAAATCACATCATTTTTCCAGAAATGGTCCATTATTTCCCCAGGGAGTTCACATACTGACAGTGGAAGCGCTATGGCTGTTACCAAGCGCTTTGCTGGACATAGCAACAGCGACTAAGGGAGGGCGGGTCTTTGCAAAGGCTAAATTCTTAGAATCATTATGCAAGGAAAACCTTGACAACTGTTAGGTGAACTTAACTTGCTACAAAGTGCAACATCTAAAATGTTTATTTTGAAATCTCTTTTTGTCTTCCAGTCCACAATGATGAGCCGCAAGGAGATCGAGCAGGAGTACGAGGGCCTGGTGAAGCGCTCGGAGCAGCTCCTCTCCTCCATGCAGAAGAAGAAGCAGGAGCAGGAGGAAACGGAGAGGCTCAAGCATATCCAGGAAGAGATGGAGAAGGAGAGGAAGAGGCACGAGGAGGAGGAGCAGTTACGCCAACAGGAGGAGCAGGACCGCCGCATGTGAGTCACGCCGCTAGTTTCGAATAGGATGAACTGTACGTTAGGTCAGTGTCCCAGTGCTTTTGAAAGAAGCACAAGAGCAGAAAGAAGAGTGTAGGAGGGGATTGGCAGAAAGATTAATACATCACTGGAGGGTTCGGCTTGACCTGTTCTCTCTTATGTATTCTCCAGAGCCTGCTGTCATGGAGAGCATCTGTCATCATTTCATGAATCAGGCCATGTTGATATTTCAATGTTTATATTCTTGTCAAACAATATACAGTCCTGCACAAGCAAAAGCACAACACCAGAAAGTTCAGAATCACTTCCTGATTTATGCCCGTGCGACTCCGTTTCTTGTATGAGGATTCGGGTTTGATTGTAAGCGAGAGGATCTTAAATCATTAGATTATATTATCAAAGCTCACTTGGTGTTGTTGTTATAGCAACAGGTCTGAAAACTTAAACCTGTAGTTTTATTTAATGTAAACGGGATTAGATGGTGACACAATAAGCAGATACTGGAAGCCTGCTGTTGTTGCAAACAATAATTTTATGTGCAAATTTAATTTAACAACAACAATAATATTGTACGTACTAATAAGGACAAACATGCAATCTCATGGGGATTACAAAATCAATAAGATCATTAGCGCAGCCTCATTTTCTCATTAAGAGGTATTGCATTTGTTTTTGAATTGCCCGTAGCTACTTTGCACAAGGGTTAAGGAAACTTAATTAAATAGGAAAAAATACTCAAAATATTATTTAACTTTCTACCAGCTGTTTGTCCTTGCTCTGACTGATTTCCTTGCTTTAATAAAGTCCAATATATTTAATAAATATCAGTAAGTATTATAAATAGTAGTATTTTTAATAGCTGTGTGATATGTATATTTATAAAACATTAAATATAAATATCATTAATTACATTTAAAGTAATATTATAATAAATATGCATTTCTAATAGAAGAGGTATTACAGAAGCGTGAGGTGTATGTCTGTATAAATGTGGCAATAGATTTTGTTTACCATTTGCTTTGTGATATGAATGTGCAAACGCTTTCTAACAACGCTCGACAATAACATTTAGAGCGCGCTGTTCAGTTCTCACTGCCGAATGAACTACAAAGACTAGATGCAGTCCACGTTTCTCTTTGTGACAGTCGTGAATCCACCTGTGGGTGTGTTTTCAAGTCTGTTTCTGTGGGTCATTGATCATGAGGAATAATTCCCTGCATGCCCCGGTAACTCATTAACAGTCCACCCTCGATCTCTCTCCCATCAGGAAAGCCGAGATGGAGCAGAAGAGAAAACAGGAGGAGGAGGAGAGAAAGAAAAGAGAAGAGGAAGAACGAGTCGTGCAGGTGTGTGCGTGTGTGTATACACGCTCCTTCTGTGTATTGATCCCTCTCCTCCGCCGACTCCTTCGGCAAACCAAATGCCCACTCCGTCTCACGCTGGCATGTTCAGAGCTGGCCTGGACTGGCTGTTCTGCAGGCATAATCATGCGCTGTATTGAGCTGCCACAGTGGTCTGTGGGTTTATTCATCAGTACCTGCTCACCTCCTGGGGCTGGATTATGCTGTGCCTACTGAGCGAAAGTCTCGCCTCCCCTTCTCCCCCGATGGCGTCTTTGTGTTCGGGGGCTTGGCAGACTTTCCCTGTGCTGTTCCTTCTAGAAGAATCACCCTGCAGTGGCGTTTTGTGTCTGTGCTGCCTGAAAGCTGTTGCACGCTCTTGTTTGTGAGGCTAACTCCACTATGACTAGTGTTTTATTTCAACTCATCTTTTCTACTCCGTTTTTTCCATTTCTGTTCTGTTTTTCCACTTCACTCTGTTTCATTTTATTCTTATAGTATTCTGTTTCACTTCGTTCTGTTCCATTTTCTTTTCTATTCTGTTTGAATTTGTTCTATTCAGTTCGATATTCTATTTATTTACATTTTCTATTCAATTCAAATCAATTCGATTCTATTACTCCCTCTTGAATTTCATTCCGTTCTGTTAGATTTTCTATTTTTTTTCTGTTTTATATATTTTTGTTGCTCTTTTATTCTATTACACTATGGTTACATTTAGTTCTGAAAACTTTGTCAGTTTTGTCCGAAAAATTTCTGCCTTGCTTTTGTTTCTGCAAATCTTTTTTCCAAAATATTTTGAAATTTTCTAATAAATTGAGAACCTTTTCAGTTCACTTTAAGACCGCTGTCACACTGTTTATAAAACCTTTATCATAATTTATTTTCGACCATAATATATCACTCTTTGTTTTCCTCCACACCTTATTTCCTCTCCTGCTTTTAGCAGTTTGATTCATAGCACAGATTTATCATGACCAGTGTGTTCTATTACCCTTTGTATAAATCTATATATATGAGTATTCAGCCACAGATGCATTGCTGTTTCCTATCAGAATATCGCCCTGCATCATTCCTCTTTCTGTCAAAGATTTCCTCGGATAAAAATGTCCCATCTAAGCTTTTCTCTCATTCTCTCTTTTCCTCTATTTTGACCTGTGCTTTTGGACCACGCTGCTGGACTCTATCCCAGACTGCCTTTACACGTCCAGGCCCACGCTGTGGTCCATTTCATTTGTTTTTTTCTGTTTATCATTTTACACAGTCTAGACGTAGACTCCCAGGCTGGCAGGCTGTGGTATAACCTCGATTATACAGCTAATCAGACCTCAGCACACAGCCTGAGCGTAATGGCTTAATATCCTTTGAGTGGGAAGTGCGCCTGGTGTCTGCTGTAGATGAGTAACAGTGAGTCTGGGGCTGGGCTGCTCTGTGATCTCTCTCCCCTCTGATGGAACTGGATGGAGAGATTCAGGAAACTCTATAGCCTGCCTTGAACATTATACAGGCCGAAGTGAAGCCTCATTAAGTCAAAATTGTGTGGGATTTAGCCCATGTTTGTTAACTTTGAGACTATGTGTATGCTAGTATAATCCAAATGGTTGACAAAATAAACACAGATGCACGTTTTTAGAAATGTTAAATTTTGGTAAAACAGATAAAAAATATTGATGACTCATCCTGCACAACGTTTTGTCCAATCAAATGCTTTAAAGAATGGGAATGTTTCTTTTGTTACCACCTGCCTCTCAGTAGCAATAGCAAGTAGCACATTACGGTTTATGTCTGTGTCAATGTCAACTCAAGAATTTTAGTGCACTATGCTGGTTTAAAGCTGTCATTTTATTTCTCAAGAAGAGATATTTAGATAATTTAACTGAAAAGCAAGGTAAAAAAGCTGTGTAAGAAAAAGATTTTGTAGAAAATATATCCTGGTGAGCAGCTCTGCTGGTCTTTTCAATACTGGAATGATATTGTTCCAATTATTTGGCCCACCACAGTCCAGCCTGCTAAAGCTCAAAGATGAGGCCATTATTGTCAACGTCTGCAGAAACACATTTGTATGCTGGTGTCACAGTTGGAGCTGAATGAAGGCACAGGTGTTGCAAACGATGGAGTTGTCCGGTCCGCGTTTGCACGCATTATTGATTTCTGGGAATGTATGTTTGGTCCAGGCGGAACTGGAGATGCAGCTGGCTGTGGAGCGGGAGGAGGAGGTTCAGAGACAGGCCATATTGGAGCAAGAGAGGAGGGACAGAGAGCTGGCCATGAGGATCGCTCAGAGCGAGGCAGAACTCATCCAGGACGAAGCCCAAATGGACCCCAGCCTGCGCAGGTACACACACCAAACACACACGCACAAATAAAAAATAAAGCCGACACATCAAGCGGCGTCACCAGGTGAAGCCAAACAAAAGGAGCTCATGCTGGTTTGTGCCTTGGTCACCATTTATAAAAGGCACATAAATCACAGATTTTTTTTCATACGCTGATTTCCATTTGAAAAGAGCCTTTATAGTCTTAGAGCAGCTTTAGAACAACAAACAAAGAACAAGGTTCTGCCTCACAGGAAACTCAGCATTATATAAATGCCATGAATCATTTAAACTGCGGGCAAGTCGGGCGTCTACGAAAGCAGGTAAACACAGGAACAGGAGAAACCTGTGGTGTGGAGTCGTATTTCATTTAGCTAATGGAGAAGGACAAAGAAGTGGCATCTGGTCCAACGTTATGTACAGTGTAATAAAATCAAAGAGTTCCACTGTTATCTCCAATGCTAAGTAAGTGGTAGGAAGACCTCTGTCATCCAAATCTTGTGTTTGTATGTCCTCTTTTTTCCAGTGATGGTACCAGTTCTTGGTTCTTCACAGAGATGAAAAATGTAGATCAGACCTTCTTTTCCTTGCTTTAATTTAAATGCACTCACCTTCCATCACGTACCGGCCCCAATAATCTTACCCCAACCTAGATCAAGGATTGTTTACAGTAACAAGAAAGTCACAATGGTCTAATT